>JAGMVL010002046.1:600000-751296 GCA_019202695.1 Populus x sibirica
AAACATTCAAGTTTGGGGGTATTTGATAAGGGAATTTTTAGCATGTATATTTTCTGCTATTCATGCTTGATTTTTAAATATTTTGGATATGTTGCACAAGACAATTAGAATTTTGAATCTCTTTTTGAACTATTGACCTCGTGGGAAATTAATGTGTTTTCAGATCTTAGGTTACCGAACAGCAAGAGCCGGCGGTGAAAACCGAAACAGTGATTCATTATGTGCTGCAAAGAAGCTATACAATTTAGTTCCGGATGTTCGTAACCATTTTCAAATAGCTGAGATGAAGGTCTACAAAACATATGAAGGACATATAACTCAGTTTTGTTGTTTCGAAGCCCAAAAGCGAGTTGAAAAACAAGGATTGAACCAGCCCGAAATTCCTGCACTGCACAGACTGTTTCGGTTTATGCCCCTTATCTCAACGCTCACAGGTCCAACAATTTCAAGATAAGTTTCATTCGAAAGAAAATTTTATTCTCTACAATTTCCCCAGAAATAGAGATCTTTGAATTCGCACATTTCCTACCTCAAATCTAGCCCGCAATGTTTGGGTAGGAAGGAATTCAATGCAGAAAAGGAAACTTTCCTCATTACAGCAGGGGTAGAACAACCACAATATAAAAGAAAAGAAACAGAGTGGAGACGGGGAGAAACCCTATAACATAGCAAAGAAAAACAGAGGAGGCGGCACCAACAGGAACAAAAAGACAGAGGCAAAAATATTGAAGACCGGGAGGACACCTATCTCTTCCACTTGAAATTCTCTGCTTTTGAGTGATGTTCATCGTATCAAGTTTGTTTCTCTTTAATTTAACTATGGAGTAGACTTTTATTCTGGGATTTTTGATGTAACCTTACTATGAATATGTGAACAATTTCTTCGATTGAATTATTACATTAAGATGTTGAGTACTTCATTCTATGTGTAATGCTTGCGTGTGTTTGGCCAACATCTCGCATGATTTAGAATTCAATTTGAACCGAGAAGTGATAATTGTTTTAGCTATTGTTTGAAATACCTTAAGAAATCTATAGGATAGAGATATCCTAGGAACTTTTGTAGTCGATACAAGGTTTTACAAGACTTAATAAATTTCGACAAGTTCAGGACTTTCATAGAGTATATGAAATTTGTTTGTCGAAATAATTTATTGATGCTCGAGAGAGATTAATATTTACATTAGGAAAACCTGATTATCAACATTAGGAGTAATTAATTTAATCGAGAAAGTTCACATAAGCATAGTTACGGTAAGTCAGAAATCCTAGAACCAGTACAATTGAATTCATTAATATTTAATCATTTGGTTGTTTTTTTTTTAATCATTAATTTTTGTTTCATAAACTATCTCATTCGATTCCTCAAATAGATCATAATTTAAAAGACTTTGGTAATTAGTAGTAATTTGTACAAATCCTCGTGGGACGATACTCTACTCATCACTTTATTACTTGTTATGATTCGTGCACTTGCGAAATTAACCAATAGATACTCCCATTTGGCTTGTGCTTCAACTTGTATACCCACTTATAACCGATTATATTCACAGCAGTAGGCTGGTCAACAAGATCCGTGTATGGTTTTTATATAGAGCAGCTATTTCTAGATCCATAACCTGAGTCCAATTTGAATCTTTGAGAGCCTGACTAAGAGTGTGTGGTTCTGAGATTTTTGTAACAGAAAGATCAAAAATGGTCTTTTTCTTGGTGATACCATGCATCAATCGTGTGGTCATTCTTGGAGCTGGAGCAGAACAATTATCCTGATCCTCAGGAATTGATGCAGATTCAGAATGAGAGACAGGGGTGGGGGTGGAAGCACTTATAGAATGTGTACTGTCACTTAGGAGGGGTAAAACAGACTGTGGTGGTGAGTGACTGGTGTTTGTAGGTGAAGAGTCGGGGAAAGATAAGATGGCTGGAGTGAGGATCTCTACTATGGAATCACTGGTAAGGGAAGGTGTAGGGAAAAGGAATTTGGTTTCATCAAATACAACATGGGGTGTGACATATACACGTCCTGTCAGAGGATCAAGACATAAATATCCTTTGTTTTGGAAGTTATACCCAAGAAAAACACACTGAAGAGATTGGTACTGCAACTTGTGATTGTTATAGGGATGAATGAATGGATAACACAAGCAACCAAACACTCTGAAAGACTTGTACTCAGGCATTTTATGAAAGAGAGTGTAATAAGGGGAGTCATTGTTTAGTACCTTACTTGGCATTCGGTTGATGAGGAAAGTGGTCGATCGGAATGCATATTGCCAGAACTGTATTGGTAATGAGGCATGAGATAGTAAAGCCAACCTAGTTTCCACAACATGCTTGTGCTTCCTCTCTACTCTCCCATTCTGAGCTAAAGTAAAAGGCCAAGAGAATCGATGCAGGATGCCAGATTGTTGGAGAAAGTTCATAAAGGATCGATATTCATCACCATTGTCAGATTATAGACATTTTATTTTTGCATCAAACTGATTTTCTACTAGAAGTTTGAACTGTTTGAAGACTGAGAGGGTTTGATCCTTGGTTTGCAGAGGATAGAACCACATATAACGTGAATAGTCATCGAGAAAGAGGATGAAGTATTTTGCACCTGAAGTAGACTTGAGCATGGCAGGTCCCCAGATATCAGTGTGAATGAGTTCCAAAGGTTTGGAAGCACGGGAAAGTGAAAGGTGAGTAGGCAACCTGTGACTTTTAGCCATTTGACAAGAAGAACAAACAGTGGAGCAAACAACAGCTTTATTCCTTTCATAAGAGACATTACAACTTTGCATTACTTGAACTACAATGTTAGTGGCAGCATGGCCTAGTCGGTGATGCCAAAGTTCCACTTTATTATGAACAGGACTGAGTCTATAGGAATGAAAAGTAGAAGGATTATGAACTCCAACATACACCATTTTCTTGTTTCTGTGCAGCACTGGAAACTTATAAAACCCATTCTCAAGTCTTCCTTGCACTAGCACCTTCTTCGTATGCAGATCCTTCACAATGAAACTATTAGACCGAAACTCAATTAAGGCATTATTGTCTGAGCGAATTTAGCAACACCGATCAGATTGGCCGAGATAAAAGGAACATGAAATACTTTTTGAGCTGAAAAGAATGTGAACTAGAGACTAGCCGGTGAGAACCAGTGTTGGAAATGGATAGATGCTTACCATTACCAACTGTGACTCTGTCTGTGCCTATGTAAGGTGCAGAATTGTTGAGTTCCCTTCATTCTGAGTTAGATGATGACTTGCTCCAGAGTCAAGATACCAATCATCACCTGCAGGATTTTGAGAAGATGCAACCATAGTAGGTATTGTGTTTTGATTTCCAGCATTCAAAGAGGAAGTACCATTGTTTTGTGAGTTTTGATATGAGATATCAAACCGATGGTAACAAACATGAACAGTATGACCAAACTTGCCATATAATTGACATTATGGCTTTTCAGAGTTAGTTGAATTGTGTCTCCCATTGTAGCTATACCTACCCCCACGACTACGACCTCTGTAGGTGTAGTTGCTGGTATTTGAGATATGGCTTTGTCCTCGGCTGCTGTTGTATTTTCTTCCACCATCTCTGTTATTAGAGGAAGAGGCATAACAAGCAGACATAGAGGAGATGTGATCAATTGAGCTTTGTTGCTCAAGACGATGCTCAAATGCTAGTAGCATAGTATGAACTGCTTCAATAGAGATCTTGTCATCTCGAATGTTGATGGCAGTAACTACTGTATTATAGTCAGAACCAAGGCCTCCAAGGAGATTCATTACCTGATCTTGTTCTAAAAGAGGTTCTCCAATGGCTGCTAGATTGTCTCCAGCGCCTTTAACCTTCATGATGTAATCTATCATGGATAAAGATCCTCTCTTCGTGGATTGTAATTCAAGCCTGAGTTGCATGATTCTGGCTTTTGAGGAAGATGAAAAGGTTTTCTCCAAAACATTCCAGACAGTGTGAGACGTATTGTAGCCAATGATCGTGCCATGATAGCCGGCGTGAGAGGGAGTATATCCAGCTAAGAATCGTGCGATCTTGTCTTCTCCAAGCGGCGATGATGGATTAATCACTCCTGGACTTTACTCCTTCTCTGGACAGATGGTTGTGCCATCTATGAAATCCTCAAATCCATTGGCAAAGACAACATTATCAATCTGAGACCTCCATAAGACATAATTTGATCGATCAAGTTTCACAGGTAGTGTATGATTGAGCCTCTGATGAGTGGGGATGGACGCCTTTGTTATGCTTTGTCCAGAGCCAACCGGACCAGAGGTAGATGAAGATTGATTAAACACAGAAGCCATGGCTAACAAGAAAAAAATCAAAGCTCTGATACCAAGATAGAATTTGAGAATATTAATCTATGTTTCTCTAATTTTTAAGATAAGAGATAACCATATATATATATGTAAGCTATTAGAGGTGGTTGTTACAAGAAGAAGATTAACTGCCAGCACAGTTGGCTTAACTAACATAACTGCATATCTAACTAACATAACTGCATAACTAACTTTCTGTTATATACAACTAACTTTAACTAACTTGCTATTTACGTAACAGATTCTTCCTCTTCCATCGTTGGTTTATCACTGCTTTAAATTTTGCTGCTTTTTGTGCAGACTCGCAATCATTCATCGGTATAAACTATGGCCAAGTTGCGGACAACCTTCCACCGCCATCATACAATGCAAAGCTTCTTCAATCCACTTCAATCCAAAAGGTCCGATTATATGGATCGGACCTCGCCATAATCAAAGCCTTAGCCAACACCGGAATTGGAATTGTTATCGGCACCGTAAATGGTGACATTCCGAGACTAGCCTCGATCCCGATTTTGCCAAGAGCTAGATCAACACAAACGTGCTTCCCTTCTATCCGGCTAGCAATATCATCGTCATCACTGTGCCGGCAACGAGGTCATGACTTCCAATGACCGAATCTCATGAACAAGCTCTTACCAAACCAATGCAAAATGTACAGAATGCTCTAAATGATGCATCGCTTCGGGGTAAAATTAAGGTCTCCACAGTTCATTCGATGGGAGCGCATAAGCAGTCTCGAGCCACCTTCTTCGGAAGCTTTGATCCAAGTTATGGGGATCTGATGAAGGGCTTGTTGGAGTTTAATAGTGCGAATGGTTCGCCTTTTGCAATCAATCCCTACCCATACTTTGCTTACAGAAGCGATACAAGGCCTGAGACTCTAGCTTTTTGCCTTTTCCAGCCGAATGCAGGACGAATGAATGGAAACACTAAGATCAAGTACATGAACATGTTCGATGCTCAGGTGAGAGTAAATCAAATTGCAAGTGCGAAAATTTTGTATCAATAGATGATCTAATATAAAAATGCTACTGACAAGTGGTTTAATCAATTGCAGGTGGATGCAGTTTATTCTGCACTGAATTCTATGGGATTTAAGAATGTTGAGATTGTGGTGGCTAAGAATGGATGGCCATTTAAAGGAGATGACAACGACGTAGGGCCAAGCATTGAGAATGCCAAGGCTTACAATGGCAATTTGATTGCACACCTTGGATCGATGGTGGGCACTCCACTCATGCCAGGAAAATCAGTGGATACATACCTCTTTGCTCTTTATGACGAAGACTTGAAACCTGGACCTGGTTCTGAGCGATCATCTGGACTTTTCAAGACTGATCTCACCATGGTTTATGATGTTGGACTCTCTACAAGTAACCAGGTAAGAACAAAATTTATGTGCATTTCATTGGTATTTCGAGTTTTCAACAGCCAACTGTTCTATTCCTGAGCTTTCCTTCGATTTGGCATTTAAATTTCTGTGTTTGGTTGGGAAGATGGGTTTTAAAACATCGCTACGCATTTTGTTTGTTAATATAGTGGACAGTTCCTTTTCAAGAAAGAAAAAGGCCAAATTGCACTAAAAAAAAGCCCTTGAACTTAACTTATGAACAAAAAAAAAACCCTTGAACACAAAATCATTGACAAAAAAAGAAAAAGTCAGGCTCTCTATGTCTCTATTAATAATGATAAAAAAAAAATAGTAGAAAGAAATATTCAATTGTTTAATATATTTTTATCAACAATATTTGAAATACATAGAATCATTATTTATAGATAAATAAATCCAAAATATTGCATATTGCACCTTTAAAAACCCATTTAATTTATTGAAACAGACCCAATCACCAGCAGCATCACCACAACCTTCACCAACAAAGAACCAACACCACCACCACCACCACCACCACTACTAACACCACCAAGTACCACCACCAGCAACAATAAACAGCAGCACAAGCACGAGCACCGGTACAGGCACGAGCACGAGCATAGGCACGGGCACGAGCACCATTAGCATCAACATCAGCAGTAGCAGTGACATCAACAAAGTATATTTAATTAAGATTTTTAATTTAGGTTTGTTGTATGGGTTTACGAGACTTTCTTTGATTTGCCTTTTCTTTTATTACTTGCAAACTTAGAATTAGAAGTTGTAAAGAAACGATGAAGATGGGTTAGGGTTTTTCACTCTCTATTTTATAAGTTTCTCTGTTGAATCTATTGTATAAGTTTCTCGGTTGATTCTATTGTTTAGGAGTAAATTGAAAAAATAATTGGAAAATCAGTTCGGGATATTTGCTGGTTGAGTATTATTATTAATTTTGTTTTAAAAAAACAATTTAGCCAAAGAGAGAAGAAAGGAAAAGTTAAGTTTATGAGTTTGCTTTATTTACACTTTTACATGGCACGCTCAGTTCCCAATCCAATGGGACGAGCAAAGATATTATTGTATTTGGCATTGTGATTTCTTTATATATTTTATATCTAGACCAACTGGCTCATTTGATAGAAATTTGATCCTTATGAGTATTAGAAATCCCAATTTTGGTAGATTTCATTGGTGAAATTGTGAATATTTATACATGCTTTTTTTTTTTATAGTTCCTATCTGTAAAACCTCCGGGCGAAAAATCATAAATTGACTAGTTTTATATAAAACAAAAAAATTCATAACTCTTGATTGGGTTATCAAAAAATTCTGAAATTTTGCGTGGAGCCTTCTAATATGATACCTTAGCTTGGGTTAAAATTTCAGAATTTTTAGAGAAATTCGGAAATTTGATGAAAAAACACAATTCGACTAGTTTTACGTTATTGGACGTAATTTTCAATCCGACCATCGGATTGAGCTGAAATTTTATGAGGAACCCTAACATATATTGAATAAAATCGGGTTAAAATTTTAAGATGAATGGAGCTCGGTAGTGCTAGCAAAAAAATAAAGACCGTCAAATAGAGGCAAACATATTCATAGTGATTTGCCATTGAAAAGATAACATATAAGCTCTCCTTCTCTTTTATTAACTGCCGAATGGGCAGAAACAAGAAGCTGAAAGGAAAAAACAGAGCATAACGTGAGAGAAAGAGAGAAAAGTAAGGAAAAACAATAAGGAAATTGAGAAAATAACTTATAAACTTGCAAGTTCAACCTATAAAACACTAAATCAAGTGAAGGAAGGAGGATTTGAGAAGGGGAATTTAGCTAACTTTGGAAGAGAAGAGAAATTGGAAGAAAAGCAATAGGTAAGCATGAGAAGTTTGGATTTAATGTTTGATTTAGATGTTTTCTTAAGCTTATTTGATTAAGTTAGGAAGTAATTTCAGGAATTTTACCTTAGTTTCCCTTAAATCCTAGATTTTTGAACTTAGGGTTCTTATGTGAATTTGGGGGAATTAGGAGGGGAAGGAAAAAATGATGAAATTGAAGTGGAATAGAATGAAAACAAGTTGAAATAACAAGTAAATGAAGAAAAATTTGGGGGAGGAAAAAGAAACACAAATTCAAATTAAAAGAGAAATAACCTAGCTAAAAGAAAATATGAAGACCAGATGTCTAGGTTGTGTTTGAATATAGTATTTAGATAAAATAAGAAATATGATGTGAGGGTATAAAGAATAGAAGAATTATTTGATGGAGGAATTATGAACATAAAGTAAGCAAAGAAGTAACTTGAGTTAAATATGAGTTTGTATGTAAAATAATGATGTGATATTTGAGAATGAATTTTTATTAGAACAAATTACAAATAAAAATATTACGTGCTTTGTGTTTCGGCACGTAAGAAAAATATTGATGGACTAATGATATAATGACACTTGATTGATTCAGGAGTTGTGTCTGGAGCTGGTTATCAGACAGGAGGAGCTGGGTCATCCCGAGCAGAAGGTAGGTGATTCGTCACCTTATTTTGTAATTTTTAGTTTTCCTAATAATCCATGTTGCTTAGTTAATTGATATTAAACGAATGGAGCAAATGAATAAATGGAGTTATGATTATGTGAATTGCCGGTAAATTATGTGGAATTACCGGGTTTTTTTGGTGAACAAAGAGGTTAACCGGATATGGGGTAATTTGTATGGAATTACCGGATTGTTTGGCTAATAAAAGAGGTTTAGCCGGATCTTTGGGTAATTCGAATGGAATTACCGGATTGCTTGGCTAACAAAGAGGTTAACCGAATTTGGGGTAATTCGTATGGAATTACCGAATTGTTTGGCGAGGTTTAGCCGGATCTTTGGGTAATTCGAATGGAATTACCGGATTGCTTGGCTAATAAAAGAGGTTAGCCGGATCTTTGGGTAATTCGAATGGAATTACCGGATTGCTTGGCTAATAAAAGAGGTTAGCCGGATCTTTGGGTAATTCATATGAATTATGGATTGATTCTCGTAACCGAAATGGGTTAGCTGGATTTTTGGGTAATCAAGAGAATTACCGGGTTTATTGGTTAACAAAGAGGTTAACCGGATAAGGAGTAATTCATATGGAATTATCAGATTGATTGGCTAACAAAAAAGGTTAGCCGGATGATGGGTAATTTGAATGGAAGTACTGGATCTATTGGTGACCGAGGAAGGAAACCAAATTTCTAAGTAATTATATGGAAGTGTTAGATTTATTTGGTAATTAAGATGAGTTAGCTGGATTTTTAAATTTTGAAAAGATTATGTAAATTATGGGATTAAGTTAGATTGAAAATTAAATTTCAAAGGTTAAGAGTAATTAATTAATATTAGACTACTATAGTGAGTAAGTTAATTAATATGGTTATTGTTGAAACAGTAATTTTAGCGAGGTGATGCAGATCGTTAGATGTAGGAATTCTCCGTTTATATTTTGGAATGTAATTGTCATGTCTTTAATTTGAATGTAAATCCTTTTGTGTTGTAAAAATTAAGTAGAAGATGTAATATGTAGTGGATGTATTATATATATGTATAAATTGTTAGTATGACCAAATCATTTTTAAAATGATAAGACAAGATTTATTATAAATATAATATGACTCATAATCTTAATGTTGTATTTACGTAGTTTAAAGGCTTATATGTAATTAGTTAGCAATTATTACGTTTATTTAGTGATGAATGTGTTTATCTTTTGAGTTGTTTTGATAGTACAGTTATGTTGATTTACTAATGGATATTATGAGACTTGCATATATTGATAAGTATAAACATTGAGTTATTGTTTGATGAATGGAATGTGATCCAGGATGATTGGATCAAGATGGAAGTCGTAATGACATATAATAGAAGTGTTGTCGATAACTTGGTACCAACAATAATAGAGGAAACTCTGCCGAAATTTTCAAAAAAAAAAATCCCATAATTTTAGACATATTATCCAATACTTGACATTGTTAAAGAAATGTTGGGAGATTTCATGATATTATAATTTGAGGGTGTTACACTATCGATGCAAACAACAATAAAATATATATAGCCTTGTTAACAAAAGGCTAAAAATAAAAAGATAAAAAAAAGGAAATGAAACCATAGAACACCCGTGTCTTCATTAACAAAAGGAAGTCCTTCACCAAACCCAAAACTTTTACTGCATATAGTCCGCCATCTGTTCGCTAAATTTAAACATCAAGAAATAGAAACATTTATGGAAAAACATTACAAATCACAGGAAGCTCAAACACCAGTAGATCCAAACCCTCCAACACCTCTCACAGTTGCATCCAAATCATCGACTTCCATGACATCAAAAGTCACAATTTTCTCAAGAATCAACACCGCAATTCTATCGCCAACCTTTACCTCGAAATCAACATTAGAGTGGTTAAACAAGATAACCCTTAATGGCTCTGGAAAGATATGTCAGACCCAAGTTGCTCGGGAGTGGTATGGGGCAGACCCAAATCCCTTGAGTCTTGCAGGTCTACCTGACAAAAGACAATTGAGTCGGAGTCGGACCCTAGGCTTATGGGTTCGCGTTAGGACCCAATGCTATTGGATCTTGCGTCCTCACCTAACTCTAATGGGTTCAGATTGTAGCCAGACCCAAGGCTTTTGGATCCAGCATTTAAGAGGGGCCCAAAACTCTTGGATTTGGTATTGCAGCCGGATCCACTTAAACTTGGGTAAGTTTATTGTTATTATTAATATTAAAAATATTATTATTTGTATTAGAAATACTTTTATTTTTATGATGATTAATATTATTTTTATTATAAATATTTTTATTTTTATTATACTTAATATTATTAATATCATAATTAAGAAATTTTAAAAATATATCATTAATTTTGAACAACAACCATAGATTTGATTTAAAGGGTAAAATTATTATTATTATTATTATTATTATTATTATTATTATCATTAATAATTTGAAGACAAATATTACTGTTATTGAAGAAAAACAATAAGTTTTATTTGAAGGGATTAAAAACTATAAAAACTTAGTTCAGATAAGTTTAATATTATTATTAATATCATCAATATTATTAAATTCATTCATATTATTAAATTTGATATATATTTTATTACTATTAAAAAAAACATAGATGTGATTTCAATGGTAAAAACAATTATTTTTATTAATATTAACTTGGGTCTGGAAGGGCATGCCATACCCAAGTTGTTTGGGGGTGGCAGGGGGCAGACCGAAGTCCCCTGGGTCTTGTAGCTCTCTTTGGCACAGGACAATTAGGTCAAGAGTCAGACCTTAGGTTAATGAGTCCGTGTCAGGACACAATGCTCTTGGATCTTGCGTCTTCACCTAACTCTAATGGGTTCGGAATGCAGCTAGACTTAAGACTTTTGGGTTCGCCATTTAAGGGGGGCCCAAAGCTCTTAGGCTTGGTATTGCAGTCGGACCCACTTAAACTTGAGTAAGTTTATTGTTATTATTAATATTAAAAATATTATTATTTGTATTATAATTAATATTGCTAATATTAAAAATAATATTTTTGTATTGTACTTAATATTGCTAATATTAAAAATATTATTATTTGTATTATAAATTTTATTTTTTTATTATAATTAATATTATTAATATCATAATTAAGAAATTTTAAAAATATATCATTAATTTTGAAAAACAACTATAGATTTGATTTGAAGGGTAAAATTATTATTATTATTATTATATTAATAATTTTGAAGAAAAATATAATTATTATCAAAGAAAAACAATAAGTTTTATTTGAGGGGATTAAAAACTATAAAAACTTAGGTCAGATAAGTTTAATATTATTATTAATATCATAAATATTATTAAATTTCAAATAAATTTTATTACTATCGAAAAAAACATAGATATGATTTGAAGGGTAAAATCAATTATTTTTATTATTTTTAACTTAGATGTGGAAGGACATGTCAGACCCAAGTTGCTTGCGAGTGGCGGGGGGCAGACTCATGTCCCTTGGATCTTGCAGCCTTACCTAGCCTAAGACAATTGGGTAAAGCGTCAGACCCAAGACTAATGGTTCTGCGTCAGGACCCAATGCTCTTGGGTCTTGTGTCCACTACAAGATTTCACAGTTTTATCGATGGAAATATTCCGTCGGTGTGTGATTACCAGTTCGTCGGTGATTTATTTACCTACGTCTTCACCAACAGATTCCTTCCGTCGGCTTTCCTTTCGTCGGTGTTTCCACATTCCGTCGCTATATCAGTCGGAAAAACAAAAAAACCATTTCCCGATGGTTTTACAAACAGAATTTGCGTGCCAAAAAAAAAGTTTCCCGCTTGAAATATACCGACGGATTTTATTTCATCGGTGATATCGTGATTTACCGACGGACTCATACCGTCGGTAAATTTGTCGGTGAGTGTTTGAAACACCGACTGAATATATCCGTCTATAAATTCATCAGTAAGTGTGGCAGCTACTGTCAAATGCCGACGGATTAATTCCGTCGGTAAAGCTGTCGGTGAGTGTATGAAATACCGACCGAATATATCCGTCTGTAAATGCGTCGGTGAATGTGGCAGCTACTGTCAAATGCCGACGGATTCAGTTCGTCGGTAAAACCCTGTGTGCTGGAGGAGCCTGGTGGTTATACAGCCAAAAAGGATTAGGTGCACACGTTCCACTCTGTGTTGCTATGTTCATGACCATTTCGCGAAGCTCTTCATAAGCTGCTCTTTGTTGTTCATACTCCGCTCTTTGTTGTGCTTGAGACGCTTTGAGTTGTGCGTACTCCGCTGATAGGTGGTCGTATTTTTCGTGAGCTGAGCCGTGTGTTGCTGCAAGGCCACAAACTCCTTAGATTGGGAGCTCGATATTGATTGGAAGCTCCCAACAGTTGAAACACTACGGGCCGACCGCAAGTTGTTGGCCGTAGTGTTGGAGAGCCCGTAAACTGGATTTTTATCGGGTCCACCTAACGATCCAACCTCCATCCACAAATCCGGATCGAATTCTGGATGGGTAGAATTATCGTCCTCGTATCTCTCCCTCAACCGATTATTATAGGTCTCCTAAAAATAAAAAAAATAATCATCATATTCTATTCAATAAATACAATAACTTACAAAATAAAATGGTTGAACAAACATACCACGAAATGTTGAGCACGGTTGTCAACGAACTGTTGCGCCCCCTTTTGGCGGGACTCCGCACATGCGTCTCCACAAACAGCTCCATCAGGCTCGGCTCACGTCCAAGAGACGCAGCCTATAATGAAAAAAGATTTATTAACAACAACTTAATTTAACGATATATTTCATTTAAATTAATCTTACCATCCGTCTTGCATGTGCAAAGAAACGGAACGAAGCCGCCAGTGTGCGTTGTCAACGAGCCATGAATTGGCCGATTCCGGTTGCCAGCACCGGACTGTGAGCGTCGTGTGAACCACTCAGACGTCATGTGCTCAAGATAGTGTGGCCATATATCTTCCGGGATGTATATCGGTTTGAAATCCCTCCAAACCGCAACATCGTTCCAGCCTTGGAAACCCCTATCTCTCGTGGTTTGTTTTGCCCTTTTTTGTGCTTCATACCAAAAATATGCAACCTACTTCACGCAACCAAAAATTACATTTCGAAACATAAATTTTTGTCTAAAAAAAATCTTGTATTGTTTTCGATGTTACCTAGTTGCCGCGTGATTTTCCCACACCCTCCTCGCAACAGTGTTATGCTCACTGTCCCAGCAGAATTTATGCTGTGTATAAATAAACATGTTTAAATAAAAATAATAATTTATTTACAATTATATTAATAATTTATTAGAAATAAGCTAAAAATTATAAATTAACACCAACCTGAAATCTGTCAAACCATGCATTGATTTGAGGCATCTATTCAGGATGCTTGGATATCTGACTCCATTGAAACAATGGACTCTCCATCGACGATTTAAACGCCGATGATATTACTCGGGCGGCCTCAATGTTTGTGAACCTGAAAATAAATGAAATAAATTCAATAGTGATTACTTCATAAATTATGTTGTAATTTTTTTTAAAAAAACTAACTTAACAAACTTACATTGAAAGGTCGTCCTTCCACTGTGCCTCGTACTTGCGGGTAAATTGATTCCGCTGCGAAGGCACCCCGCCTCTGCGCTGTGAAGTAGCGCTGGAAGAGGCAACATCGGTTGACGGCGCAGGTGGTGTAGGTGCCTCTTCTTGAGAGGCACCTAAGGAAATATCATCATCGCTGCTAGACGAACTAGCTGCGACCGTACGTGAGCGACCAACTTTAGTTTTCATTCTACGCATCTACACAATTTTATACAAATAATTATATAATTAAATTCAAATGTTAAAAAAAAATTCAATGACCCTCCCTTATCTTGGATACTACCCAAATCCACAAACACGCACATATTAACAATAGTCACAACCAATTGACCCAATCTATACTAATTATTCCAACATATTCAATTACTAATCCTAAGGTAAATTCAACATTAAGAATTACAATTCAACAAATTATTCAATAATTATGCCAATACAACAATAAAATATATTCAATAAATAAAAAAAACTCTAGACTAACAATTAAAATTAATGAAAAAAAATTAAACATAAATCATGCAGTAATAGAGTAAAATTAACAATTATTCCAAAATATTCAATTACTAATACTAAGGTAAATTCAACATTAACAATTACAATTCAAAAAATTATCCAATAATTATGCCAATACAACAAAACAATAAATTAAAAAAAAAACTCTAGAATAACAATCAAAATAAATGGAAAAAATTAAACACAAATCATGCAATAATTATTCAATAAGTATGCCAATACAACAAAACAATAAATTAAAAAAAAACTGTAGAATAACAATCAAAATAAATGGAAAATATTAAACACAAATCATGCAATAATAAAGTAAAATTAATAATTATTCCAACATATTCAATTACTAATTCTAAGGTAAATTCAACATTAACAATAAATATTCAACAAATTAACTAATAATAATTATGCCAATACAACAATAAAAAATATTCAATAAATTAAAAAACAAATATGCTTACTTTAATAATGTGTTGAATTCAAAACTTTATCTACATTACAAAAAATACACCAAAACAAAAAACATAACAAAAAAAAAAGCAAAAAAAAACCCTTAAAGTAAAATGAAATAGAAGAAACACATACCTTTAAACTGATGAAGATTCACAGGAAAACTTGCTAGAGATTGCAGGTGAAAGCTTTGAAGAACGGAGAGGAAAAGAATCAAAATTTAAGGTGAAAAACTGAGGAGAAGAAAAAATAAACTGAAGGAGCGGTCGCTGGAACATAAATGGTAGTTTTACCGACGGATTCACCGACGGATATAAAATTAATTATTATTTTAATTTATTCCGTCGGTGAAGTGTCAAAAATCCGTCGGTATTTTTTGAATTTCACACCAAAATTTTTAATGACCCTCCATATTTTTCGTGGTCCGTCGGTAATTCCGTCGAAAATATGACGCGGTCAGAGATGCATTTAATGCACAACCCTTTGGAATTCGCACAGTCCGTCAGTAATTTTGTCGGTAATATTGACCCGCCGACAACTTACCAACGGACTTATATCCGTCGGTATGAACGTCGGTGATTGTGGCATTTCAAGTAATTATTTCTGAACTCTCTGTGAAATGCCGACGGACTTGTATCCATCGATATAGACGTCGGTGATTGTGGCATTTCAAGTAATTATTTCCTGTTACAAAATATATCATCCATGATCTATAATTATTTCAAGTAATTATTTTGTAATTATTTCGTGATTGTGGCATTTCAAGTAATTATTTCAAGTAATAAATATTTCGTGTTACAAAATATATCATCCATAATCTAAATTACATGAAAAAAGGGTTTTACACAGGGCTTCATATTGATAGTTAGTCTGAATTTTCTTCTTCTTCGTCATCAATTGAATTGTCATCACCTTCATCGCAATCTTCAATATGGATATCATCTTCTTCATCGACATTTGCTTGTCCGCTAGAGCTCAAAACAGCATTCAACTCCTCTGCGTCAACATCAACAAGACTATCATCGAAAACATGAAAATTTGAATTTTCTTCCAATTTAATCGAAGGAGCAACTCAATATGGTTCAACCAACTCACAAACTTGAAAGACTTCATCTCGCACACTTGTGTCTTCGTTCTCATCCTGAACAACCTAGACACGACCCCAGGGTTTTGTTTTTAAAACGGACAACCAATCCGCTCTTGATCGATCCTTTCTAAATGAAGGGGTGTATGTGTAATAAACTTGTTGACATTGCTTTGCGAGAATAAAGACATCGTTTATGTTGCGAAGTCTAGCTTTTGAGTTGATTTTGACCAGACCATAGTGCGGATCAACTCTGATTTCTTTGTCAGTCGTGTCATACCAATAGCATTTGAATAAAAACACTCTATTTCGCTTCGTTATGATATTGCGGTTCGACGACCTCTTCTAATCTACCATAGTAGTCAACTTCTAACTCACGACTAGTGGATCCCTTAACACAAACACCGTTGTTGTATGTCTTTCTTCCTTGCCCGTATTCTTCAGTATACAAAACATATCCATTGACAAAATACCCGTTGTAGCACCTACATTTTCTTTCAGGCCCCAGGCTTAGCGAAGACAATGACTTAGGCGCACTCCTTCCCATTTGATAAACCTTGTATGTAATGTACATTAATAAACAGTAAATGAACGAGAATCTCGTAATGACATGCATACGTACAGTAATTTTGCAAGTTAAAATGAGTTTGTGATAGTGCTTACATGTGTTTTGAACCACGTGGCAAATTGTTCATCTTGTAATTGAAAGATCTGGAATTCATCATTTGTGAGTTATTGGAGAGCAAATATTGTTGATGTTGCCTGCAGGTGATAGTGAGTGTATGATATTACAATACATAATTAACAAGTATATTACTAACAAAGTTTAATTAGTATTACACATATATAAACTTATTGAATAAAAGGTCTCGACCCCATCACAGTTAAATAGAACATAGTTGTGTGCTTGTTTGAACTCTATTTCCGACAAATATCTTCCTCTTACGGCATTTTTAGGTGTGGGTCGTCCCAGTATTGGAGAATATTGACAAGTTCCTCTTTGGAAGGCACCTCACCGCCATCATCGTGCCGTGGAACGTGATTGATTCTCGTTCTCAGATGAGGTTCGAAATAGTACGAGATAAATGTTGAGATCTCCTCAACAATATAGGCCTCACATATCGAAGCCTCAACATGCGCCTTGTTCTTAACCTTTTTCTTAAGATTAAACAAGTACCTGCATTGAATTAATCAAGTATTTTCAATTAAGAAAAACATAGAAAATACTTTTATGTATGAATTACATTGCAACTGTAATATCTAACCGTTCGAATGGGTACATCCATCTATATTGGACCAGTCCTCTAGCATTTGTTTCGAACGGTTGATGTATAGGGAGATGCTCCATTGAGTCAAAAAATGATGGAGGGAATATCATCTCAAGTTTGCATAGTGTCTCGACGATATTCGTTTGAAGCCTCTCAATGTGCTCAACATTCAACTTGCTTGGAGCATATATCTCGAAGAAATGACTAATCTCCGTGAGTGCATCCCATATTCCCTTTGGCAACAAATCACAAAAAGCTAATGGGATGAGTGTTTGCATAAACACGTGGCGAGTCATGACTCTTCATTCCATACAATCGCAGTCCTTTATATTAACCAGCCTTGATATGTTCGATGCATATCCATCCAGAAAACGCAGACTCTTAAGCCATTTGTAGACTAGCAGTTGTGCGTTTTTCTCTAACACAAAGCTTGCTCTTAGTTTTGCGACCCGTGACTCACCATAAACCAACTCCATATTTTTACGGTTATAGTATAAAGCTATATCCAATCTAGCCTTGATGTTGTCCTTTGTCTTCCCCTTCACATCCATGACGGTTGTCGCACGTCAAAAATCCGCGCGGCATCGGCGGCGATTTTTCATTTGTCATTTTGCTTTGATTCGTTCGTTGGAGTCGCCACCTAGTAATTTATTGAGGGCTACTAGGAAACTCTGATATCTGGTCTTGTCGGAGATTCACGGAAAGGACTTGGTTGTGGTTAGGGAAGGTATTAGCACCCCTAACGCACCCTACCCGAAGTAAGTCGCTTCGTGTACTTGATGTGTTAAAGAAGTTTTAAAAATTTGTTCTTTCATCGAATTTTAGAAATACAACTTACATGTAAGTTCATAATTCTTTATCCGTGAGCAAATCAAAATATTAAATTATTCTTTATTCTTTGCAATTTCATCATAAAAAAAAACATCCATAAAAACATACAAACCATTCATACACTTTGACTATATTTTCTTTTTCCTTTTCTTTTCTTTTTTCTCTTTTTTTTTACATACACAATACACAATACAAATTCAAAATAAACAATTACATGAAAATTACAAAATTACAAAATAGTCCCTAAACTCCGAAATTGGGGAAGCCCTCGCCACCCTGCAGAACAGTGGCGGCGCGTCTCCCCACGCGCCACCGCCCTCTGCGGCGCGTGCCCGCCATAAACGCTGAAAAGCGGGGGTCGATCCACGGCTTGCTCCCCTCTTCACTTTCGCCGGCGGTGAGGAACACCGCCTCCGCAACAAGAGAAAAATGCACAAACAGTTGATTTTAATTTTATTTTCTCATTCTTAGATGCGGGTTCTGTCTCCTCTTGCGATCCATCTCATTTCGTTTTCTCTCTTCCTCCGGTCTTGGATCCGGCGGTTGTTGTCCGTGGCTATTAAAGCTGCGGTGGAGATGGGGTGGCTGTCCGGTCAGTGGGGAGATCTCCTGCTGCTGTGTGGCTTGGTGGAGGCCGGTTCTGTGGAGCTACTTCTCCGTTGCTGTTGGTAGCCGGCTGAGGGAGTTTGGACGGCGCGCGCGGGCTCGTGGGGAGGAGACGCCGCTGCTGGAAGTTTGGGGGTTCGGTGGAGGCCGGTCTTGGACTTGGTCCGGTGAGGTGAGAGAGCGGCGGCCTGGAGAGGGAAAGAGGAGGCGACCTCAAGAGAGGGAGAACCGGCCGAGGGGGCAACTGTGTTTGGCCGAGGGAGCGCGAAGGAAAATGGAGCTGCTTTGGAAAAGGGAAGAGGCCGTGGGCGAGGGGGAGGCGGTGGTCTTGGTTGTGGTCTCGTGGAAGTGGTGGAACGACCGGGAGGGGGGGTTTATTCGGTTTGTCAAGGAGAAGGGAAAGTGAGGGGCCATTGAGAGATAACCGGGCCGAGGGAAAGGGAAGGTTTTGGCTGGTCCGTGAGTCTCGGTGAGGGGGAGAGTGGCGTGGGAGAACAAAAAAAAATCACCCGGGGGGGCCGGCGGCTTGAAGAAGATAAAAGGAAGTAGCGGGGCTCTCTACTTTTCAGCCAAAATCAAGGGGGGCAGCGGCTTCCCTGTACAGGAGATAGGTTTAGGGAAAATTTTAGGGTCTTTTGTGGTTTGTGTTGCCTCCTTCTTAATTGCAAAATTGCCCCCCTTTAAAAATTCAGTGTAGCATGGTATTTATAGGAAAAGTTTTGCTAGGTTTTCAAACTAGCCCCTCAACTTTTCCTTTCCTTCTTTTTTCCTCTTTTTTTGTAAATTTTGATTTTTCTTATTTTTTTTGTATTTTTGAAAGCGAGCAATATCAACGTCAACTCAACAAGGAAAATCGGTGATCATAAAATTTACACGTTAAAAGTTGAACGCGTTCCAAATACCTTTGAAAATTTAAATTCTTTTGAGATGACGTTGAAAATGCTAAAAACGATGCAAATATATCAAAAATGCATTTTTTGGGTTTTCATTGTTTTTTTTGCTATTTTTGGTTTTTTCTGAAAAACTATCAAAACATGGGTCAAAAATTGGGTAGCAACAGATGCCCCCTCTTTACAATGATTACGAAGCAAAACCCCTCAATGTTTTGCATAGTAAGCTTTGTAAAGAAAAGAAAAAGAAAATGATCTCATTATCTTGGGCGACTGCCCCTTTTGAAGAAAAGTGGTCTATTTTCAGGGGCGACCGCCCACACATATGCAAAGTGGTCTATTTTCGGGGGCGACCGGCCCACACACTCACACCGGTCTATTTTCACGGGGCGACCTCCCCACACATACTCACCGTGGTCTATTTTCGGGCGACCCGCCCACACACTCACACGGGTCTATTTTCACGGGCGACCTGCCCTATTGATTGGGTTTACCTGAGATCCCATTTGGCGATCTAACAAGAACAAAAAATTGGTGTCTAGCTCGGTCAACCTGAAATCCCATCTAGCGATTCCCTTTAACCAAAGCTAAATTCTGCGTGGTTAGGCTGAACTGAGACCCCTTCGCCAATCCCCTTCAACCAGAACCAAAACTCTTGTGTACGGTTAAGATAGACTGAGATTCCTTTCGCCAATCCCCTCGAACCCGTAACCGAAATTGTGTGGTTGGGTTGAACTGAGACCCCTTCGCTGATCCCCTTCAACCAGAACCGATCCCCTGTGTGCGGTTAGGATAGACTGAGATTCCTTTCGCCAATCCCCTCTAACCAGAACCGAAACTCCTGTATGGTTAGGATAGACTGAGATTCCTTTCGCCAATCCCCTCTAACCGAACCAAAATCTTGTATGGTTAGGATAGACCGAGATTCCTTTCGCCAATCCCTCTAACCGAACCAAAACTCTGTGTGGTTAGGATAGACCGAGATTCCTTTCGCTAATCCCCTCTAACCGAACCAAAATCCTTTTGCGGTTAGGTTAAACTAAAATCCCTTCGCCGATCCCCTTTAACCATAACCAAAGTCTCTTCGTGGCTAGGCTAGACTGAGATCCCTTCGCCGATCCCCTCTAACCAGAGCCAAAATCCTCTGCGGTTAGGTTAAACTGAGATCCCTTCGCCGATCCCCTTTAACCATAACCAAAGTCTCTTTGTGGCTAGGCTAGACTGAGATCCCTTCGCCGATCCCCTCTAACCAGAGCCAAAATCCTCTGTGGTTAGGATAGACCGAGATTCCTTTCGCCAATCCCCTCTAACCGAGAACCAAAACTCCGTATGGTTAGGATAGACTGAGATTCCTTTCGCCAATCCCCTCTAACCAGAACCAAAATCTTGTATGGTTGGGCTGAACTAAGACCCCTTCGCCGATCCCCTTCAACCAAAACCAAAACTCCTGTGTGCGGTTAGGATAGACTGAGATTCCTTTCGCCAATCCCCTCTAACCAGAACCAAAATCCTTTGCGGTTAGGTTAAACTAAGATCCCTTCGCCGATCCCTTTAACCATAACCAAAGTCTCTTCGTGGCTAAGCTAGACCGAGATCCCTTCGCCGATCCCCTCTAACCGAGCCAAAATCCTCTATGGTTAGGATAGACCGAGATTCCTTTCGCCAATCCCCTCTAACCGGAACCAAAATCCTCGTGGTTAGGCCGAACCGAGATCCCTTCGCCGATCCCCTTCAACCGTAACCAAAACTCCTGTGTGGTTAGGATAGACCGAGATTCCTTTCGCCAATCCCCTCTAACCGGAACCAAAATCCTTTGCGGTTAGGTTAAACTAAGATCCCTTCGCCGATCCCCTTTAACCATAACCAAAGTCTCTTCGTGGCTAGGCTAGACTGAGATCCCTTCGCCGATCCCCTCTAACCAGAGCTTCTGTGGTTAGGATAGACTGAGATTCCTTTCGCCAATCCCCTCTAACCAGAACCGAAATCTGTGTGTAGCTCGGTCAACTCCGAAATCCCATCCGGCGATTCCCTTTAACCAAAGCTACGTGAGATCCCATCCGGCGACCTCCTTTAAATCAAAACCAAAAAAAGTGCGTAACTCGATCAACTCGAAATCCCATCGGCGATTTCCTTTAACCAAAGCTACATGAGATCCCATCCGGCAACCTCATTCAATCAAAACCAAAAAAGAGTGTGCAACTTGGTCAACTCTGAAATCCCATCCGGCGATTTCCTTTAACCAAAGCTACATGAGATCCCATCCGCGACCTCATTAAACCAAAATAAAGAATATGTGTAACAAAATGGTCTCATTGTAATGGGTGACCTACCCAGGTGGAAAGAATGTGGAAAACGGTCTCATTATGATGGGTGACCTACCCAAATGGAAAGAATGTGAAGTGCGGTCTCATTATAATGGGTGACCTACCCAGATGGAAGATAAAAAAAAAATATGAAGTGGTCGTGTTATAATGGGTGACCTACCCAGGTGGAAGATAGAAAAATGTGAAGTGGTCGCGTTATAATGGGTGACCTACCCAAATGGAAGATGGTGGTCTCATTGTGATGGGTGACCTACCTAGAAAAATGATGTTTTTTTCAAAAAAAATGGTCTCATTGTTACGGGTGACCTACCCAAAGATAGAATGTGACTTACCCGGCAAAAAGACTTGGTTGGAGCAAGTCTGGCGGGATAAGGCCGACAAACTTGGCGCTTTTCGGTTGCGGAGTTGACTTGAAGACTCCTTTTGATGACGGGGTTAATCTCCTCGTTTCTTTGAGATTCTCCTACGCGGGGTTCATCTCATTCTCTTCTCGTTCCGGGATCTAAACCAATTCTTTGTCATCCTCAACTCAATGATTCTTTCTTTGTCCACAATCTTTGCTGGACTTCATTGAGAATCTTTCTCGTAACAAATCACAAGTAGGTGCAATGCTTTGAGGTTAGATGACATGCATGCATCCTTACCTCGATGTGAAATATAGGTCCCCCCCTTTGATGATCCATCGTCATAGGGTGCCTTTGTTTGCATTCCAAAGCTTTCTTTGTTCTTTCGATGCATTGGCTCATTTGCGTGCTAGCCTTCCTCGGTTGTAAATGCGGTGCCTATCTTAGGTTGTCTTTGACGGTTCTTGCTCTCCTTGTTTATCAAGCTTGACTCCGCCCCCAAGTGTGGTGTTGCTTGATTCATCATGAAGGATTTTCTCTCCTGGATTCTTCTGAAAATTATCTTTCGATTGGTTGTGTGCATCATGCCAACACCCATCAAGATTGTCAATCAGTCATGAACTTTCCTCTAGTTGAAACAATACTTTTCAAGTATATGTTATCATCAACCTTCTTGGAAACTTCCAAGTCGTCCAGCATGCCTCTCATAACTTGCCGTAAAAGGCTCTTTGCTGCATTCCCGATGCTCTTCTCAATGGATTCCTCTTGGCTTGTCAAATCAGCTTATAAAAAGAAATGATTTGGCATCATCAATGATGTTCATCACCCATATTCATGCGGTGAAATGCATCTTTAGGTTTCAAAACAAATGGCCCCACAATCGGCCTTAGTGGGTGCATCCTTCCAACATTCATTCAAATGCGTGTGATAACATCGTTCAAAAGTCATAGCCATGTTGGGGATGATAAACCAAGATGAAGATATGAAAATATCTTTCAAGTGCAGCGTTGCCCATCAATTGCTGTTGAAGTTCACTAAAACATGGATTGTCTTTGAACAACATTGCCCCCAATATGATCTGAACATGCTCATTCTTCTTCTATAACCAAATGGTTTTTGTGATCGCCAGGAATGACTTTGATGGACTTCGCCAACTCATCGTTCGATTCTTTCTTTGCCCCTAGCTGATCCGAATCTTGTTTGTTTTCCTTCTCAAGGTCCACCGTATTGCCCCCAGGTGGTCAACTTTTCAAGGAGTGTCGAGAAGTGTTGATGTCATTCTTGTCGGGGATTTTGCAAATTCAATCGATGTTCTTCTTGTTTGACAAATCTTCCTTGTTCCGGAATCAAATCTCATCTTTCAAAGATCATGTCTATTCAAGTCTTATTGAAATAAAATCAAAGAGATGTCAATTTTTGAAAAGACCTTTTGAAAATCAAGCTTTTTGATTAAAGACCCAACACACGTTATTCGAAATATACAAGTCCTTTGATTGTCATGTATTTTGAAAACGAGAACTCGACCCGTTGTAAGACTAAAATGGCTTTTTTTCTTTCATGGTTCTTTGTATCAGTTTTAACCTTTGATCTTGGGTATATCTTTTGACGGTCCGCGATGAGGTGACCTTCTCGTGAATTTCAAGAAACAAAAGACTCAAGTCAAAACTTGAGGATTCATCAAGAAAGATTGTTTTCTTTTTTAGCACCAATTTTATCAGCATGCATAATAACAAGTAGCTTAATCCATGAAGCCACAACTCTTATGGAAAAACTCTTCAAGTTTTGAGAGCGCCATTTATCGGTTCAAATTGCTTACTTGATCAAAAAGGGCTTTTAAAAGCACGTAATGCGGGCTATGGTTCATGGCTTATGAAAGAAAGGAAATTCAAAGACTCAAAAGGTGTTTGAGGGTTTCAAAGACCTAGGATCAACATCAATTATTCATCAACTCTCTTTCTTGTTATCATTGTGGCGAAAGTGACATATAACCTTGTTAATCTCAAAGATCGAATTCTCTTAACATAAGTCATAATGTAAATCCACCTTTCCTTGATGAATAATCAACCTCAATCATCGATAACATCGGAGGCTTTATAATGGATACCAAAAGTCACGTTTATAGCTTAGTCTTTTTTTTTCGCTATTGACTTTTGTTGTGCCTTTCCTTGATTGAAATTTCTTTTGCTCTTCATAGACTTGATAGGCGTTCTCCTTCCTTTATCTTTGACTTGCCTTTAAGTGAAGGCAATTTCAACTTCAATCCTTTTTTTTTTGCTTTCTCATAGCCTTCCTCAAAATTTTCTTATATGCCCCCAGTCTATGTGTTTTTTTGTAGCCTTCTCTCAATCATTGGACTTTTGTTCTAAGCCTTCCTTTATCCATTAATGTCTTCAAAATATCTCTCATTTGCCCCCAGTGTAGGGTGTGATCCTAGTCAGGGTTTCTTTTTGAAAGAAAATATTTTATCAGGCTCAAAATGGGACTCGCAAGGGATAATATTTCAAGAAATGTGAAAGGATAACAAAGATGGCCTTTTCTCGTTTCAAGCAAGGTCGGTTAGAATCGATAAATTTTGACCTCATCCAAGTGTAATGATTGGGACTTGTAAGAGTCAATGATTCACGAGTCCATAACTACTGAATCCACTACATGTCATTATGCATACTTGCTAAAACTTAGTTACACGATATATGGTTCAATTTCGGGAGGTATGAGTTCAAAATTGTTTGGTCACCTCATGTCATTTTCGGGCATCGAGTCATTTTTGCAATCAAAATACTTTTAATGTTCATGATTAAACTTTGCATGTTGGAGTTTGATCAAAATATTTTTTCAAAAGTCTTTGAAAGAAACATCGCTTGATTTCAAAACAACAAGAAGACAAAGAGAAGACATGTTTCGTTGAAGGGTGAGATGTGACCCCAAAACAAAATGCAGAAGGGCAAAAATCCAAAACAAAAATGATTGACAGTTTAACCCCTTCTTAGATCGGCTTCTTTGGCAATATCTCGTGTTTTGCCTAGCAATTCGATCACTCGTCATTCGAGGATGATCGGTGACAAAATGATCGATGACATCATCTTTCACAAACCGAGCTCGATTCTTGAAACTCTTGTATTTGTTCAACTGAAATGGCCGAGGACCCCACCATGACATCACATTTCTTGTCGGATTATACCACCTAGAAAATGGTGGTTGCGGGGGATTTGTCGAGTCGGGCAATATTCTAGAATCGCGGATTTGGTCGATAAACTTAAGTGGCAGAGGGATGTCAATCTTGGCAAAGACATTTGAGCAATTGATGTTATGGAATGACCTGACTAGGCAAAATAACTGCAGTTTCTCAATTGAGAGTCATCTTCTGATTCAACTCTCTTCACAATTCGGAATCCACGGCAAAACCTCCAATCCTTCACTTCTTCATAGCTCGCTCAATGCTTTCGATGATCTTCACAACATCATGTCATTCTTCCAATGTTGTTGTGGTTGGTTGAGGGTTGTTGGAAAACTTCCACCAGCTAGGTAATCTTGGCAGCGCCTAGAAACTTGCAGCATTGCCACTACCGACATGTGGAATCACGCATTGTCTTTATTGGAAGAGCACCTGATGAATCTAAAACTCCTTTGTCTCCTCTTCGATCCCTCACTGACAGTGCAGCAAACAGACACTTGTAGAGGGAGTTCTGCTCCATTGAAGTTTCAATCTTATTCCCGTTTTTCAGCCCACGTCTGTCTCTTCTCCCTACTTTTGTGTTTTAATTCCAACACTGGTAGGAGAAAATTGTAGACGATCTGAACTACTGCATCCCTTCTTGGATTCCTCACTTGTAGATCCCCAAACAGATTCCTGTCGAGAGAGCTCTGCTATGTTGAAGTTTGATGTTTGCCCCTGTTTTCTAGCTCAAGTCCGGCTTTTTCGCCTACTACGGTGTTTCGATGCTGAAACCGGTGGGGTAAATTTTCATATCGTTTGAAACTACTACATCCCCTCTTGCATTCCCCACTTGCAGAGCCATAAACGGGTTTTTGTAGAGAGAGCTCTGCCATGTCAAAGTTCGATGACTGCTCATGTTTTCAGACTAGGTCTGACTCTTCGGCCTACTCCAGTGTTTCGGTGCTGAAACTGATGAGCCAAAGTTTTGTAGTGTATGAAAGTATTGCATTCCCTCTTGCATGCCCCACTAGCAGATCCAGAAACAAATCTCTACAGAGAGAGCTCTGCCATATAGAAGTTTGATGTCTGCTCATGTTTTTTTTTCAAACCAGGTCCGGCTCTTCAACCTACCACAATGTCTTTGTGCTAAAAATGATGAGAGATTTTTATAGCATATGCAACTAATAAATCCCCTCTTGCATTCCCAACTTGCAGAGCCATAAACGGATTTTTGTAGAGAGAGCTCTGCCACATTGAAGTTTGATGACTGCTAATATTTTCAGACCAAGTCGACTCTTCCGCCTACTACAATGTTTTGTTGGTGCCACTGGTGGGAGAAAGTTTCAAAGCATATGAAACTACTACACCCCCTCTTGCATTCCCCACTGGCAGATCTACAAAAAAATATCTACAGAGAGAGCTCTGCAACGTAGAAGTTCAGTGTCTAATCATGGTTTTTTTTTCGGTTTTTTTTTTTTTTTCGGGTTTTTTTTTCTTGTTTTTTTTTTTTTTTTTACATCTTGTGCCGCTGAACTGGAATTGAGCTAACGGTTGGGGTAACGTCAAAGAGGGCTAACGCACCATGCACGAAGCTAGTAGTTATTTGGTTCCATTAGCAGATACGGAGGCGATGAATAATTATCAGTGCAACTGAACAAGAACAAAGGTTGTCATTAGCTGATGACTGACGGCATTGCTGCAATTATTCATGCCTGAAAAAAGGAGGTGTAACTTCAATGGGACATGGACAAGCAGTGTTCCCACAGAAAACTGTGCAGACATTCCCTTTCCATTTGATGCTCTACACTTGTTCAGGCAAATCTGAGTCTAGCTACTTCACCTCTGATGCTCTCAACTTCCTTTTGACAATGAGCCTCTCTCCGACAACTTTCTTTGCTTCTATCATCTTTATTCATTCGCGTGTAGCACGGCTTGTGTGGGGGAACCTATCTTTTCGGCCGGTACATGCATGATAAATGTATGAACATGTAAACTATATGATGAACTCGCCCTTCGAGGGTGACATATGGTCGTAACTCTTGTATGATGAAACAAGAATCTTGATTCTTGCCCAAACTCTACAATGAAAATTTTTCGAGTGACGGCCATTGGGTCACCCACAAGTCCTGAATTCAAGATGCTTCAAGAAGGGCTTGCTCAGATGCAAAACAACTATTTACGAAGCATACATCCTAACGGCAGGTTCTAATCTTATCACGTGAGACAAAGGGTAAGTTTACTACTTGGTCTCTAAAAAAAGGTCTCTTGTTGTCCCAGTGATTGCCCTCGTGGAGGCAATATGGGGGCTTGTAGGCAATGAGATGGCACGTGTCCAACTATTACCAGTCTAAGCACTCAACGAAGAGTTGGGGTTTACACAAACTTAAACCTTGACTAAAAGTCGTAAGGTAAGCTCGCTAGTCCCCCTCCTAACCTGAAGCTTGTGTGCTTTAAAAAATCAAAATATGTGATGCATGAAACAATTCTATATAATGCATGAATAAAACAAAAATAAAATAAGACAAAAATGCAAAAACATAAACACATCAAATACACGAAGCTTAGTCCAATAATGTTGAAAACAATACCTTCCCCAGTGGAGTCGCCATTCTGTCGCACGTCAAAAATCCGCGCGGCATCGGCGATTTTTCATTTGTCATTTTGCTTTGATTCGTTCGTTGGAGTCGCCACCTAGTAATTTATTGAGGGCTACTAGGAAACCTGATATACTGGTCTTGTCAGAGATTCACAGGAAAGGGACTGGTTGTGGTTAGGGAAGGTATTAGCACCCCTAACGCACCCTACCTGAAGTAAGCTGCTTCGTGTACTTGATGTGTTAAAGAAGTTTTAAAAATTTTGTTCTTTCATCGAATTTTAGAAATACAACTTACATGTAAGTTCATAATTCTTTATCCGTGAGCAAATCAAAATATTAAATTATTCTTTATTCTTTGCAATTTCATCATAAAAAAAAACATCCATAAAAACATACAAACCATTCATACACTTTGACTATATTTTCTTTTTCCTTTTCTTTTCTCTTTTTTCTTTTTTTTTTACATACACAATACACAATACAAATTCAAAATAAACAATTACATGAAAATTACAAAATTACAAAATAGTCCCTAAACTCCAGAAATTGCAGGGAAGCCCTCTGCCACCTGCAGGAACAGTGGCGGCGCGTCTCCCCACGCGCCACCGCCACTGGCGGCGCGTGCCCGCCATAAACGCTGAAAAAGCAGGGGTCAGTCACAGCTTGCTCCCCTCTTCACTTTCCTGCCGGCGGTGAGGAACACCGCCTCCTGCAACAAGAGAAAAATGCACAAACAGTTGATTTTAATTTTATTTTCTCATTCTTAGATCTGGTTCTGTCTCCTCTTCAGATCCATCTCATTTCTGTTTTCTCTCTTCCTCCGGTGCTGGATCTGGCGGTTGTTGTCCGTGGCTATTAAAGCTGCGGTGGAGATGGGGTGGCTGTCCGGTCAGTGGGGAGATCTCCCGCCGCCTGTGTGGCTTGGTGGAGGCCGGTTCTGTGGAGCTACTTCTCCGTTGCTGTTGGTAGCCAGCTGAGGGAGTTTGGACGGCGCTGCTGGCTCTGTGGGGAGGAGACGCCGCTGCTGGAAGTTTGGGGTTCGGTGGAGGCCGGTCTTGGACGCAGGTCTGGTGAGGTGAGAGAGCGGCCGGCTGGAGAGGGAAAGAGGAGGCGACCTCAAGAGAGGGAGAACCGGCTGAGGGGGCAACCGTGTTTGGCTGAGGGAGGCAGAAGGAAAATGGAGCCGCCGCTTTGGAAAAGGGAAGAGGCCGTGGCCGAGGGGGAGGCGGTGGTCTTGGTTGTGGTCTGTGGAAGTGGTGGAACGACCGGGAGGGGGGGCTGTTCGGTTTCGTCAAGGAGAAGGGAAAGTGAGGGGTCGTTGAGAGATAACCGGCTGAGGGAAAGGGAAGGTTTTGGCTGGTCCGTGAGTCTGGTGAGGGGGAGAGTGGCCGGCTGGGAGAACAAAAAAAAATCACCCGGGGGGGGCCGGCGGCTTGAAGAAGATAAAAGGAAGTAGCGGGGCTCTCTACTTTTCAGCCAAAATCAAGGGGGGCAGCGGCTTCCCTGTACAGGGAGATAGGTTTAGGGAAAATTTTAGGGTCTTTTGTGGTTTGTGTTGCCTCCTTCTTAATTGCAAAATTGCCCCCTTTAAAAATTCGGTGTAGCATGGTATTTATAGGAAAAGTTTTGCTAGGTTTTCAAACTAGCCCCTCAACTTTTCCTTTCCTTCTTTTTTCCTCTTTTTTTGTAAATTTTGATTTTTCTTATTTTTTTTGTATTTTTGAAAGCGAGCAATATCAACGTCAACTCAACAAGGAAAATCGGTGATCATAAAATTTACACGTTAAAAGTTGAACGCGTTCCAAATACCTTTGAAAATTTAAATTCTTTTGAGATGACGTTGAAAATGCTAAAAACGATGCAAATATATCAAAAATGCATTTTTTGGGTTTTCATTGTTTTTTTTGCTATTTTTGGTTTTTTCTGAAAAACTATCAAAACATGGGTCAAAAATTGGGTAGCAACAACGGTGTTGAAAATGTTCTCAAACATGTTCTTTTCGATGTGCATGACGTCAAGGTTATGGCGGAGCAGATTGGTCTTCCAATAAGGAAGCTCCCAAAAGATACTTCGCTTTACCCAATTATGGGTCAAACCAAAACCAGGAAACTTTTGCTTACTTGATTGAAGGCCAAACACAATGTCACCGTACTCTGATACAACATCATGCAATTCTTCACCAGAATGACGCGGGGATGCAACATCTTTTTCAACTCCACCAACAAAGAAATCTTTTCTGTTCATTACGTACTGTGATTAAGTGGCAAGAAGCGACGGTGACAGTAAAAAAAAGAAGCTTTACCTCCATTTGCTAGCGTGAATGCCTTATTGTTTTCCATGCGGTATGGACATGCGAGTTTCCCATGCGTGCTCCAACAGAAAGCATTCCATAAGCTGGAAAATCATTGATAGTCCACATCAAAGTCTGTCCTAATAAGGAAATTTTGTTTCCTTGATATATCATAAGTCGAGCTCCGGAGGACCACAACTGCGCCAACTCATCAATCAACGGTTGAAGACAAACATCTATATTCCGCCCGAGCCGCTTGGACCGGGTATGACAGTAGATAAAAACATGAACTCTGACCTCATACACATTCCCGGTGGCAAGTTATAAACTGTGAGTATGACCGGCCAACAAGAATAAGGAGCAGCAAATGACCCAAATGGGTTGAATCCATCTGTACACAACCCAAGACGCACATTCCTTGATTTAGCTGAAAAGTGAGGATGCACACTGTTAAAGAGTTTCCACGCTTCGCCGTCAGAAAGATGCATCATCACTCCATCAACCGCATCATGTGCTTGGTGCCATGTCATGTGCTCGCAGTCCTTGGTGACATGAATAACCTCTGCAGTCTAGGTGTGATCGGGAAGTATCTAAGTTTTTTATATGCCACTAGAGTCTTTCCCCTGCCAGTTTTAGGTTTGTAACGGGAATGCCCGCATGTCATGCACTCGGTCATCTCAGCATTTTCAAGGTAGTATAACATGCGAAGTTAGGGCACATGTCAATTTTTCGGTATCCTAAACCGAGGGGTTTCATCATGGACTTCGCAGCATAGAAGTTCTCTTTCGACCTATTCCCTTCGGGTAAAATGCTTCTCGCCCATTCAATAATCTTGTCATACCCGGCCTCACTCAACCCGTGATCGACTTGATGGTGAACACCGTGCTACGGCCGATAATTTACCGTGGTTCGTGTAGCCATCCCATAATGGTTCGTCAGAATCTTTCAACAAATCAAAAAACCTAGCTGCATCTCGCATCGGGTTCTTCTTCTACGATTGGACATTGACTGACATTACCTTGATTCATTCTCATTGCATCCATAACCATATTTCGTAAGGATTAGTGTTGTCATTTACCGCTTCATGCATGTTGCTAGCACTAGAAGTAGACCCAACTACCGTTTCTCCCATTTTCCTCTTACTAACAAATACTTCTCCATGTGCATACCAACACCGGTAATTCTCCATAAACCCTTTGTGTAGAAGATGCATCATTACAACATCCGGATGCGATATTTTTTTTTTGACACTTCCCGCATGGACACCTAATACCGCCTCCAGTAAAATTTCCGGGAATAGATGTTGCGAAATTAATAAAACCCTGAACCCCGTTACAATAATCAATCCTCCGCAATCCTTGGGGTGAATCTCGATACATCCATGAACGATCATCCATGACTTATATCGAACCTCTATAAAAATTATGATGACATCATGTATTAATTAACTAAGTTAGGTAAATAAACTTGCAAAAATATTACTTTACCTTGAGATTATCCAACAAACCAATCACAACTTCTCATAAATATTAAATATTCATTATCATTTATCAACGTCCATACAAATTAATATATATAAATTTACGGAAATTACCACTCCGCAATACCATTGATAAAACTTTAAATGGACCCATTAAGCAAGCTATTAATTATTTCAAAACAGCACATGTAATTCGGTAGTTCCATAAAGTTTTAACAATTTACAAACAAATACAATCTTACAAAATCTAAAACAAACCATAACAGGTATAGAATTATACATTCATATACTACAAGTTTGTTTGAGAAATAACAATAAAACATGTACATCTACTAACAAAATACATATACTAAAAAAACAATAAAATTAACATTTAATTAAATGTTAAAATTTAAAAAAGATAGAATTACTTACAAAAATTGATAAAATCATTCGGTAAATCGGAACACGGATGTTGTGACCACAAAACTTCAAGAAATATAACTTGTTGTCCTGATATGAGGTAGATTTTTGTTTGGGGGGAGGGGGGCTGGTTGTTTGCGAGATGGGGAGAGTTGGGATTAGGAAGAAGTAGGAGAAATAGGGCAGGAGAGGGTCGGCAGAGCTGACATATATTAACTTTTTCTGACAGTTTCACCGACACGGCACCGTACGGAAAAATCAACACGTCACCGTACGGATCTGCCATTTCAAATCCCTCGGTAATTCCATCGGCATTTTAAACGGCGAACCGGTCACGTCACTGTACGGGCTGTCGTTTTGAATTCGTCGGTGATTCCGTTGGTAAAAATAACCCCGCCAAAACCGCCATGTCAGCGACCCACCTTTTTTTTAAATTCGGAACGTTTTCCGTCGATAATTTCGACCTGAAATTACCGACAGAAGTATTCCGTCGGTAAATCCGTTGCTATTGAGCGAATTTCTGGTAGTGGTCGTCACCCAACTCTAATGGGTTCGGATTGTAGCTAGACCTAACGCTTTTGGTTCCCTCATTTTAGAGGGGCCCAAAGCTCTTGAATTGGTGTTGTAGCCACACCTACTTAAACTTGGGTAAGTTTATTGTTATTATTAATATTAAAAATATTATTATTTGTATTATAAATTTTATTGTTTTTATTATAATTAATATTACTAATATCATAATTAAAAATTTTAAAAATATATCATCAATTTTGAAAAGCATAATAGATTTGATTTGAAAGGTAAAATTATTATTGTTGTTGTTGTTGTTGTTGTTGCTACCCAATTTTTGACCCATCTTTTTCATAAAATTTTCGAAAAGTCAAAAAATAGCAAAAAACAATGAAAATATAAAAAATAAGTTTTTTAATATATTTGCATCGTTTTTAGCATTTTTAGCATCGTCTCAAAAGAATTTAAATTTTCAAAGATCTTTGAAACGCGTTTGATTTTTAACGCGTCATTTTTTAAAATCATTGATTTTCCTCATTGAGTCGATGTTGATATTGCTCGTCTTCAAAAAATACAAAAAAATAAGAAAAATCAAAATTTACAAAAAAAAAAAGTTGAGGGACCAAGTTTGAGACCTAGCAACTTTTTTGCCTATAAATACTAGTCTCTACAACACACACAAAAGGGGGGCAATTTTGCACATTTGCGAGGCAACACAAACAAAAACCTAACCCTAAAAAACCCATCTCTTGACCCAAGCCGGCGCCCCCATTTGGCCAAAGAACCAAGACCAGCCGCGCCCCCCCCACTGGTTTTGGATTTTCTTCTTCCCCGACAATCTCACATTTTCCTTTTCACTCTAGCTAGCCTCTCTTCCCTGTTTAACAAAGACCGGCCATCCCACTTTTCCCTTTCCCCTCGTCAGACCTTCCCTCTCCCAGCCTCTCCTCTCTCAACCTTCCCCCCACAGAGAACCAGTCGGCCACAAGACAACCCCTCACTCTCCATCCCAGCCGTTCCCTTCCACCACAGCAACAGTCGAGCTCCTCCCTCACAAACCGAGACCCAGCTCTCCTTCCCCCTCAGCCAACAGACTTTCCCTCTCAGCCGGCTCACCCTTTTCCTTTCCTTGCTGCAACTCCCCTTCATCTCCTCGTAGACCGGCCTCCACCGAAACCAACCCGCAGTAAGGCCAACCATCGCTGCCACCAACAGGAGTTGACGACCATCCAGCAGCACGCCCATAGAGCCATCAGTGTCGTCCACACCGTCAGCCAGATTAGTGACGTCCACAGGTTCACCGGCGCCCTCTGCACCGTAGATCCGCCCGTCAACAACAACCCAGCAGCGGCCGCAGAAGATCGCCACCGCTAGATCTGCCACCTGCAAAAGAAAAAACGAACCGGGAGGAACATAGGACAGAAGGTTTTGAACAGATCTAAAAAATAACCAAATAAAATCGACTGCCTGTGTTTTTCTTCTTTTGCAGGTGACGGTGGGTGTCACCGCCGGCAGGGAAGGGAAGAGGAGAAGAAGCTGAGCAAGACCCACCCATTCCCTGGAGTTTTTGCGGCGGCGGCGCGTGGAACAGACACGCCGCCACTATTCAAAGGCCCAAAAACCTTCCTCAGCACTGTTCCCGCAGATTACAGGTGGCTTTGGATTTTTTAGGGGCTGTTTTGTAATTTTTAAATTGTTTAATGTAATTTTTGTTTAGTTTTTGAATTTTTATAATTTGTAATGTGTATGTAAAAAAGGGAAAAAAAGAAAAAAGAAAAAAAATATAGTAAAAGTGAATGTGTGTGTTTGTATTTGTTTTATGGATGTTTTGTTTTATTTTATGATAAAATTGCAAAGAATAAAGAAGAATTTAATATTTTGATTTACTCACGGTCAAGAATTATGAACTTACACGTAAGTTGTATTTCTAATATCCGATGAAAATATAAATTTTTAAAACTTCTTTAACACATCAAAACCACGAAGCAGCTTACCTTAGGTAGGGTGCGTTAGGGGTGCTAATACCTTCCCTAACCACAACCAGTTCCTTACCCGTGAATCTCTGACAAGACCAGTACATCCGGGTTTCCTAGTAACCCTCAATAAAATACTAGGTGGCGACTCCCAAGAACAAATCAAACAAAACAAAAAATCGACAATCGACGCCGCGCGGGTGACGTGCGACAATTATTATTATTATTATTATTATTATTAAATTAATAAATTTAAAGAAAAATATTATTATTATCGAAGAAAAACAATAAGTTTTATTTGAGGGGATTAAAAACTATAAAAACTTAGGCCAGATAAGTTTATTATTATTATTAATATCATAAATATTGTTAAATTTGAAATAAATTTTATTACTATCGAAAAAAAAAATGTGATTTGAAGGGTAAAATCAATTATTTTTCTTATTATTAACTTGGGTCTGGAAGGACATGTCAAACCCAAGTTGCTTGCGAGTGGCAGGGGGCAGACCTATGTCCCTTGGATCTTGCAGCCTTACCTAGCCCAAGACAATTGGGTAAAGCGTCAGACCCTAGGCTAATGGTTCCACATCAGGACCCAATGCTCTTAGGTCTTGTGTCCTCACCCAACTCTAATGGGTTTGGATTGTAGCCAGACCCAACGATTTTGGCTCCCTCATTTTAGAGGGGCCCAAAGCTCTTGAGTTGGTGTTGCAGCCAGACCTACTTAAACTTGGGTAAGTTTATTGTTATTATAAATATTTAAAATATTATTATTTTTATTATAATTAATATTGTTAATATTAAAAATATTATTATTTTTTATTATAAATATTATTGTTTTTATTATAATTAATATTACTAATATCATAATTAAATATTTTAAAAATATATCATCAATTTTGAAAAACACAATAGATTTGATTTGAAAGGTAAATTTTATTATTATTATTATTATTATTATTATTATTATGAAATTAATAAATTTGAAGAAAAATATTATTATTATAGAAGAAAAACAATAAGTTCTATTTGAGGAGATTAAAAACTATAAAAACTTAGGTCAAATAAGTTTAATATTATTATTAATATCATAAATATGATTAAATTTGAAATAAATTTATTACTATCGCTAAAAACATAGATGTGATTTGAAGGGTAAAATCAATTATTTTTATTATTATTAACTTGGGTCTGGAAGGGCATGTCAGACCCAAGTTGCTTGGGAGTGGCAGGGGAAAGACCCAAGTCCCTTGGGTATTGCAGTCGTACCTGACCTAAGACAATTGGGTCAAAAGTCAGACCCTAGGCTAATGGGTTCGCATCAGGATCCAATGCTCTTGGGTCTTACATCATCACTCAAATGTAATGGGTTCGAATTGTAGTCAGATCCAAGGCTTTTGAGTCACTCATTTAAGAGGGGTCGAAAGCTCTTGAGCCTAGTGTTGTAGCCAGACCCACTTAAACTTGGGTAAGTTTATTGTTATTATTAATATTAAAAATATTATTATGTGTTATAAATTTTATTTTTTTTATTATAATTAATATTATTAATATCATAATTAATAAATTTTAAAAATATATCATTAATTTTGAAAATCAAATATAGATTTGATTTCAAGGGTAAAATTATTGTTGTTGTTGTTGTTGTTGTTATTAAATTAATAAATTTGAAGAAAAATATTATTATTATTATTATCGAAGAAAAACAATAAGTTTTATTTGAGGGTATTGAAAACTTTAAAAACTTAGGTTAGATAAGTTTAATATTATTATTAATATCATAAATATTATTAAATTCATTAATATTATTGAATTTGAAATAAATTTTATTGCTATTGAAAAAAACATATATGTGATTTAAAGGGTAAAATCAATTATTTTTATTATTATTAACTTGGGTCTGGAAGGGCATGCCAAACCCAAGTTGCTTGGGAGTGGCAGGGGACAAACCAAAGTCCCCTAGGTCTTGCATTCGTACCTTGCCAAGACAATTGGGTCAAGAGTCAGACCCTAGGCTAATGGGTCCTCGTCAAGAACCAATGTTCTTGGGTCTTGCATCTTCACCCAACTTTAATGGGTTTTGAATGCAGCTAGACCCAAGGCTTTTGGGTCCGCCATTTAAGAGTGGCCCAAAGCTCTTGAGTCTGGTGTTCAGCCGGACCCACTTAAACATGGGTAAGTTTATTGTTATTATCATAAGCCTTTTTTTGGATTGTTCTCAAATTCATTTCCTTTTTTTCAAAAAAAAAAATGAAACAGTTTTGTTTTGAAATTGCCTATAATGCTTGAAATTATCATGTGATGTAATAGGGACATCATACCAACATGATGCGTAGGAAAATCCGTTTCGCAGCTCACACATTTTGAAAATAACTATATATTTGCATGTTATGAGTGATATGAGTTCTATATGAACGGACGTGTTAATCAATAAATTAGTCGTCTGACCCCCTTTGCAAAGACTAATAATGAAAAATTGAAATGCAATATGGATGTGAATGTACGAACAAGTTGGCATGATGTGTATGAATATACATATGAGGTATTCATCTAATGAGGATGTGGTGTTGTGAAATTACATGAGGTTAGGATAATGAAAGTACTAGTTGTGTAACTTGTTGTTCGACACTCTTGTATGATCTCGTGATATTAACGAGACTAGAACAAGAATGTGAATTTATGAGCATGTTAATATAATGTAATGTAAACCTATGAGTATGAAAATATAATATTATGGGCACGTGTATTGAGAAACTATTTTATAGGAATGTTGATTTACGTTATCCTACGTATATTGTGCCTTGTTAATGAACAAAATGCAATTATAAATCTAAAGAATGATATGGTGAAAAAAAACCTAGAAACCGGACGATTAAAAAAAATCATCAATTTTGGCCTTGAAAAAGTTGGGTCGTTACATTGTATATGTTTTGTGGTCTTCGAGGATAGTTTAAAGACTTAGTAACAAGCCTTGTGACCAAGGCAGAACCCCTCTCATATGCCGATCTTCATAGTCATCATCTAACATATAAGTTTCTTTACAAGACGTCCCTTACATCCATGGGGTATGCTGCCATCAATGCCCCTTTGTTGCCCATGTCTAACACCCCCTTTTCAACCTTTGTTTCTCAACGCCAGTCCTCTGAAAATTCTGGTCAAAACAGGGGTCGTTGCCATGGAGGATGGTGTCCCAACCAGTTCAGCAATAGAGGGAACAGGCCTGCTGCGCCAAACCAGATTTTCACAAGTTCCGTGGACCCTCCAACAGTGACGATAGACAAGGTAATTGACAGTGCAAAAAGGGGTAGAATACACATTGCCAATTGTGCCAAACATTCAGCCATATAGCCCCTCATTGTCCTCAACTTCAGCAACATGGATATGGACAGCAGCCTAGTGCAGATCTGGCGCTGAGTAATGTCTCCTCAGTAGGTACTGCAGATTGATTTCTGGACATCGGTGTTAATCAACACGTTACACCTCATCTTGCAAATTTGGTTGCTTCAGAACCATATCTTAGTAATGATAATTTGCATATTGGTGATGATAAGGGGCTTATCTCATATCGATCATACTAAAATACATGCACCACATTGTACTTTCACATTGTCTAATGTTCTTCATGTTCTGCATATTACAAAACCTTTGCTTTATGTTCAGAAATTTTGTCTTGATAACAATATTTACTTTGAATTTCACCCGTTTGTGTTTTATGTCAAGGATCTCAACACCAATGAAGTACTCCTCTTAGGTCAGAGTAAAGATGGCCTCTATGTTTTGACTAGGTCTTCGTCACATCAGTTCCTCAAGCTTATTGGTTTCCTTGCATTTCTACTTCGCGATTTATGGCATCGTCGACTAGGTCATCCTACTTCTCATATTTTTTAATTGTTAGTCTTGAAAAATAAGATTATTTGTAATAACAAACGTCTTAATTTTCAATGTCAAAGTTGTCCATTAGAAGAATCATCGCGTCTGTCTTTAGGACCTACGAGTCACAAAACTTCTGCTCCACTTAAATTGATTTTTAGTGATGTTTGGGGTCCTGCTCCTCTTTTTTCTTTGAATGGTTTTTGTTATTTTGTTATCCTTGTTGATGCGTACACAAAATATGTGAAACCCGAGAACAAATTATACAAAAAAGGGGGGATTTAATGTAACTATAATATATATATATATATATATATATATATATATAATAATGATGATAAAATTTATTAGTTTTGGAGAACATAAAAGAGGTTTAATTGTGAAAAAGGGGAAAGATGAGGCCAAAATGGAATTAAGAAGAAATGGAACTATAAATACCCCATTCCTTCTCTCTTCCAAGGCTAGTTAAAATACATCAAAGAGGGAGGAGGGGATTTTCAGATTTTCTTCAATCAAAATGGGAGAGAAAAACACCAAGGTTCAACAAATTTCAAAATCCTAGACAAGCCTAAAGGAGAAGAACATCATTATACAAGAGAACTTGCAAGAAAACAAATGTGGGAATTGTGACGAAAAAGGGGAAGAGTGGTCGGCTATATGCAACAAGATGAAAGCTAAGATTCACCACAAGATTTCACAGTTTTACCGACGGAAATATTCCGTCGGTGTGTGATTACCAGTTCGTTGGTGAATTATTTACCGATGTCTTCACTGACGGAATACGTCCGTCGGCTTTCCTTTTGTCGGTAATTTCACATTCCGTCGCTATATCGGTCAGAAACACAAAAAAACCATTTGCCGATGGTTTTATAGACGGAATTTGCGCGCCAAAAAAAAAGTTTCCCGCTTGAAATATACCGACGGATTTTATTCCGTCGGTGATATCGTGATTTACCAATGACCATGTACCGTCGATAAATTTGTCGGTGAGTGTTTGAAATACCGACCGAATATATTCGTCTGTAAATTCATCGGTAATTGTGGCAGCTACTGTCAAATGCCGATGGATTAATTCCGTTGGTAAAGCTGTCGGTGAGTGTATGAAATACCGACTGAATATATCCGTCTGTAAATGCGTCGGTGAATGTGGCAGCTACTGTCAAATGCCGACGGATTCATTCCGTCGGTAAAACCCTTTATAATAGTTTTTTCTAAATTTATTTTTAAAAAATTATTTAGAATACATAATATAAAATTATATAAATTAATGGTAATAAAAACCAATTATGCAAATAAAATTTATATTAAACATCAAAAACAAAAAATCAAAGTTAAATAATATTCATTACAAACTGAATATGTTTCAAAAAAAATATTAAATGAAATTTTAAAGGTAAATAATGTTTATTACAAATTAATATAAAGGTGGAGCTGGAGGAGGAGGAGGTCCTGGAGGAGGAGGCTAGTGGTTATACGGCCAAAAAGGATTAGGCGCACATGTTCCACTCTGTGTTGCCATGTTCAGGCTAGTGGTTATACGGCCAAAAAGGATTAGGCGCACATGTTCCACTCTGTGTTGCCATGTTCATGACCATTTCGTGAAGCTGTTCATAAGCCGCTTTTTGTTGTTCAGACTCCACTCTTTGTTGTGCTTGAGACGCTTTGAGTTGTGCGTACTCCGCTGATTGGTGGTTGTATTTTTCGGTGAGCTGAGCCGTGTGTTGCTGCAAGGCCACGAACTCCTTAGATTGGGTGCTCGATATTGATTGGGAGCTCCCAACGGTTGAAAAACTACGGGCTGACCGCAAGTTGTCGGTCGTAGTATTGGAGAGCCCATAAACCCGATTTTTATCGGGTCCACCAGACGATCCAACCTCCATCCACAAATCTGGATCGAATTCCGGATGGGTCAAAAGATCGTCCCCGTATCTCTCCCTCAACCTATTATTATAGGTCTCATGAAAATAAAATAAAAATAATCATCATATTCAATTCAATAAACATAATAACTTACAAAATGAAATGGTTGAACAAACATACCATGAAATGTTGAGCACGGTTGTCAACGAACTGTTACGCCCTCTTTTGGCGGTCTTAACTCCGCACGTGCGTCTCCACAAACAGCTCCATCGGGCTCGGCTCATGTCCAAGAGACATAGCCTATAATGAAAAAAGATTTATTAACAACAACTTAATTTAACGATATATTTCATTTAAATTAATCTTACCATCTCGTTTCGCATGTGCAGCAAACGGAACGGAGCCGCCGGTGTGCGTTGTCACTGAGCCATGAATTGGCCGATTCCGGTTGCCAGCACCGGACTGTGAGCGTCGTGTGAACCGCTCAGACGTCACGTGCTCAAGATAGTGAGGCCATATATTTTTTTGTCTAAAAAAAATCTTGCATTGCAACAGTGTTATGCTCATTGTCCCAGCAGAATTTGTCCTGTGTATAAATAATTAATTTTAAATAAAAATAATAATTTATTTACAATTATATTAATAATTTATTAGAAATAAGCTGAAAATTATAAATTAACACCAACCTCAAATCTGTCAAACCATGCATTGATTTGAGGCATCCATTCAGGATGCTTGGATATTTGACTCCATTGAAACAATAAAATCTCCATCGACGATTTAAACGCCGATGATATTACTCGGGCGGCCTCAATGTTTGTGAACCTGAAAATAAATGAAATAAATTCAATAGTGATTACTTCATAAATTATGTTGTAATTTTTTTTTTTAAAAAAAACTAAAACCTTAACAAACTTACATTGAAAGGTCGTCCTTCCATTGTGCCTCGTACTTGCGGGTAAATTGATTCCGCTACGAAGGCACGCCACCTCTGCGCTGTGAACTAGCGCTGGAAGAGGCAACATCGGTTAACGGCGCAGGTGGTGTAGGTGCCTCTTCTTGAGAGGCACCTAAGAAAATATCATCCTCGCTGTTAGACGAACTAGCTGCGACCATACGTGAGCGACCGACCTCACGGTTTTCATTCTACACATCTACACAATTTTATACAAATAATTATATAATTAAATTCAAATGTTAAAAAAAAATTCGACAAAGACCTCCCCTATATGGATACTACCCAAATCCACAAACCCGCACATATTAACAATAGCCACAACCAATTGACCCAATCTATACTAATTATTCCAACATATTCAATTACTAATCCATAGGTAAATTCAACATTAAGAATTACAATTCAACAAATTATTCAATAATTATGCCAATACAACAATAAAATATATTCAATAAATAAAAAAAACTCTAGACTAACAATTAAAATTAATGAAAAAAATTAAACATAAATCATGCAATAATAGAGTAAAATTAACAATTATTCCAAAATATTCAATTACTAATACTAAGGTAAATTCAACATTAACAATTACAATTCAAAAAATTATTCAATAATTATGCCAATACAACAAAACAATAAATTCAAAAAAAACTCTAGACTAACAATCAAAATAAATGGAAAAAATTAAACACAAATCATGCAATAATAGAGTTAAATTAATAATTATTCCAAAATATTCAATTACTAATATTAAGGTAAATTCAACATTAACAATTACAATTCAAAAAATTATTCAATAATTATGCCAATACAACAAAACAATAAATTCAAAAAAAAACTCTAGACTAACAATCAAAATAAATGGAAAACATTAAACACAAATCATGCAATAATAGAGTAAAATTAATAATTATTCCAACATATTTAATTACTAATTCTAAGGTAAATTCAACATTAACAATAAATATTCAACAAATTAACTAATAATAATTATGCCAATACAACAAAAAAAATATTCAATAAATTCAAAAAAAAACTATAGACTTTAGGAATGAAATATGCTTACTTTAATAATGTGTTGAATTCAAGACTTTATCTACATTACAAAAAATACACCAAAACAAAAAACATAACAAAAATAAAAATAGCTAAAAAAAACCCTTAAAGTAAAATGAAATAGAAGAAACACATACCTTTTAAACCGATGAAGATTTACAAGAAAACTTGCTAGAGATTGTAGGTGAAAGCTTTGAAGAATGGAGAGGAAAAAAATTGAAATTTAAGGTGAAAAACAGAGGAGAAGAAAAAATGAACTGAAGGGGCGGTCACTGGAACTTATATGGCAGTTTTACCGACGGATATAAAATTAATTATTATTTTGATTTATTCCGTCGGTGAAGTGTCAAAAATCCATCGGTAATTTTTGAATTTCACACCAAAATTTTGAATGACCCTCCATATTTTTCGTGGTTCGTCGGTAATTCCGTCGACAAGATGATGCGGTCAGAGATGCATTTAATGCACCACCCTTTGGAATTCGCACAGTCCGTCGGTAATTTTGTCGGTAATATTGACCCGCCGACAACGCACCGACGGACGTAAAGCCATCGGTATACACGTTGGTGATTGTGGCATTTCAATTAATTATTTTCAAACTTTCTATGTAATGCCGACGAACTTGAATCCGTCGGCATTGTCGTCGGTGATTGTGGCATTTCAAGTAATTATTTTCGAACTCTCTGTGAAATGCCGATGGAACTATTCCGTCGGCATTGTCGTCAGTGATTGTGGCATTTGAAGTAATTATTTTTGAACTCTCTATGAAATGCCGACAGACCTTATTCCGTCAGTATGGATGTCGGTAATTGTTGCATTATACAACAAAGATTGTGTTTGTATTGCCTATTTACTTTCCTGCAAAAACTTAAATGATAAACTGTCCATCACACAAAATAATAACAACAATGCTTAAACAATAAATATTTCATGTTACAAAATATATCATCCATAATCTAAATTACATGAAAAAAAGGGTTTTACACAGGGCTTCATTTTGATAGTTAGTCTGAATTTTCTTCTTCTTCGTCATCAATTGAATAGTCATCACCTTCATCGCAATCTTCAATATGGATATCATCTTCTTCATTGACATTTGCTTGTCTGCTAGAGCTCAAAACAACATTCAACTCCTCTGCATCAACATCAACAAGACTATCATCGAAAACACAAAAATTTGAATTTTCTTCCAATTCAATCGAAGGAGCAACTCGATATGGTTCAACCAACTCACTAACTTGAAAGACTTCATCTCGCACACTTGTGTCTTCGTTCTCATCCTGAACAACCTCGACACGACACCGGGGTTTCATTTATAAAACAGACAACCAATCCACTCTTGATCGATCCTTTCTAAATGAAGGGGTGTATGTGTAATAAACTTGTTGACATTGCTTTGCGAAAACAAAGACATCGTTTATGTTGCGGAGTCTAGCTTTTGAGTTGATTTTGACCAGACCATAGTGCGGATCAACTCGATTCCTCGTCGGTCGTGTCATACCAATAGCATTTGAATAAAAACACTATATTACGCTTCGCTATGATATTGCGGTTCGATGACCTTTTCTAATCTACCATAGTAGTCAACTTCTAACTCACTACTAGTGGATCCCTTAACACAAACACCGTTGTTGTATGTCTTTCTTCCTTGCCCGTATTCTTCAGTATGGAAAACATATCCATTGACAAAATACCCGTTGTAGCACTTACATTTTCTTTCAGGCCCTAGGCTTAGTGAAGACAATGACTTAGGCGCACTCCTTCCCAATTGATAAACCTTGTATGTAATGTACATCAATAAACAGTAAATGAATGAGAATCTCGTAATGATATGCATACGTACAATAATTTTGCAAGTTAGAATGAGTTTGTGATAGTGCTTACATGTGTTCTGAACCACGTGGCAAATTGTTCATCTTGTAATTGAAAGATCTGGGATTCGGTCAGCTGTGAATTATTGGAGAGCAAATATTGTCGATGTTGCCTGCAAGTGATAATGAGTGTATGATATTACAATATATAATTAACAGTATATTACTAACAAAGTTTAATTAGTATTACACATATACAAACTTACTGAATAAAAGGTCTCAGCTCATTACAGTTAAATAGAACATAGTTGTGTGCTTGTTTGAACTCTAGTTCCGACAAATATCTTCCTCTTACGGCATTTTTAGGTGTGGGTCGTCCAATATTGGAGAATATTGACAAGTTCCCACTTTGGAAGGCACTTCACCGCCATCATCATGCCGTGGAACGCGATTGATTCTCGTTCTCGAGATGAGGTTCGAAAAAGTACGAGATAAATGTTGAGATCTCCTCAACAATATAGGCCTCACATATTGAAGCCTCAACATGCGCCTTGTTCTTAACCTTTTTCTTGAGATTAAACAAGTACCTGTATTGAATTAATCAAGTATTTTCAATTAAGAAAAACATAGAAAATACTTTTATATATGAATTACATTGCAACTATAATATCTAACCGTTTGAATGGGTACATCCATCTATATTGGACCGGTCCTCCAGCTTTTGCCTCGAACGATAGATGTATAGGGAGATGCTCCATTGAGTCAAAAAATGATGGAGGGAATATCATCTCAAGTTTGCATAGTGTCTCGATGATATTCGTTTAAAGCCTTTCAATGTGCTCAACATTCAACTTGTTGGAGCATATATCTCTAAAGAAATGACTGATCTCCGTGAGTGCATCCCATATTCGCTTTGGCAACAAATCACGAAAAGCTATTGGGATGAGTGTTTGCATAAACACGTGGCGGTCATGACTCTTCATTCCATACAATTTGCGAGTCCTCTATATCAACCGGCCTTGATATGTTCGATGCATGTCCATCCAGAAAATGCAGACTCTTAAGCCATTTGTAGACTAGCAGTTGTGCATTTTTCTCTAACACGAAGCTTGCTCTTGGTTTTGCAACCCGTGACTCATCATAAACCAACTCCATATTTTTACGGTTATAGTATAAAGCTATATTCAATCTAGCCTTGATGTTCTCCATTGTCTTCCCCTTCACATCCATGACGGTGTTGAAAATGTTCTCAAACACGTTCTTTTCAATGTGCATGACGTCAAGGTTATGGCGGAGCAGATTGGTCTTCCAATAAGGAAGCTCGCAAAAGATACTTTGCTTTACCCAATTATGGGTCAAACCAAAACCAGGAAACTTTTGCTTACCTGATTGAAGGCCAAACACAATGTTACCGTACTCTGATACAACATCATGCAATTCTTCACCAGAAAAACATGGGGATGCAACATCTTTTTCAACTCGCCAACAAAAAAATCTTTTCGTTCTTTTCTGTACTGTGATTAAGTGGCAAGAAGCGACGGTGACGGTAAAAAAAAGAAGCTTTACCTCCGTTTGCTAGCATGAATGCCTTGTTGTTTTCCATGCAGTATGGACATGCGAGTTTTCCATGCGTGCTCCAACCAAAAAGCATTCCATAAGCTGGAAAATCATTGATAGTCCACATCAAAGCCGCCCTCATAAGGAAATTTTGTTTCCTCAATATATCATAAGTCGAGCTCAGAGGACCACAACTGCGCCAACTCATCAATCAACGGTCGAAGACAAACATCTATATTCCGCCCGGCTGCTTGGACCGGGTATGACAAATAGATAAAAACATGAACTCCAACCTCATTCACATTCCCGGTGGCAAGTTATAAACTGTGAGTATGACTGGCCAACAAGATGCTGTGACCATAAAACTTCAAGAAATGTAACTTGTTATGCCGATATGAGGGAGATTTTTGTTTGGGGTCGAGGGGGGCTGGTTGTTTGCAGATGGGGAGAGTTGAGATTAGGAAGAAGAAGGAGAAATAGGGGAGGAGAGGGTCGGCAGACAGGGCATTGACACAACCAAAAGATTGATGTCTTCTCCCAAGTGCAGGAGTGTCGAAGTAATAAATAACCCGGTAAGACCGGGGTCGAACCACAGGGAGGTTAATTGTATAAATTATAGATAACAATAATACAACAACAACAATAATAATAATAGTGAAGAAGAAGAGGAAGAAGTTGATGAGAACTTTAAGATGGAAGATTAACGTAAGGATTAAACAATGATAACAACAAATGTCAAGGTTAGAGGATCCACTAATGGTATTTCAAACAAGTATAGTATAAAATCTTTTTATTCAATTGGAAACCACACACAAAGGAGGTTCCAATCAGATTATAAATTGTTAACATGATTACATTAGTTATCTTATTCGAATAATGCTAATACTTGTAAATGTTGTCAGGCATTCATGATTATAACTTATGTTAACAACAAATCAAGTTCCTTTCATAGCTCAGTGTCGGTTATACCATACGGTATGGGCTATGAAAGTGCCAAGTATTTGTTGTACCAAGTGTTATACAACATAAATCTAGATTAACCATTTAACAAGCAAAGTATTAAAAGTGAACAAGATAACAAATATAAAGCATGTGATGTAACCATATTATTCGATAGTTTCACCCATATCTACCTAATGTTTTGTCCATGTTTTATATATAAAATGCCTTGATATTCTTTGTTTTATGTTTTGAAGGCACTTTTGGATGAAAGATGCAAAAAGGAGTAAATTGGAGGTAATTGGCAGATTTGACGTTCAGTCAATGTTTTCTGCAGAGCGTGAGTTCTAGAGATCGAAATGAAGTGATTCCAGTGGCACTAAAAAGCTAACATCCATACCTTTCTGGAAATGTAATGCAAGAAAAATAAAAAGAGAAAGATCATGGAAATCACATCCTGCAAAGTCAAATCTCGCATTCTGCCAATGTTGACCTTTGGCCATTCAAAATTTAATATCTGGCGCTACAGAACTCCAATTGATGCAAACTCAATTTGCGTGGATTCCTGACTTAAATACCTATCAACGCTCCAAGTTTCAGCCACAAACGATGTCATACGAGGGAGATATGATTTTTCAAAGATGACAACTGAATTCTGCCAGCAAACAGGTTTCGTGAAGAACAAGTCCAAATTACATTCGAAGCATCTAAACCGTCATCCAAGTTTTTATATCAGCAATTTAGCTCCTCTAAGTCAGAGCTTGAAGATTTCATGCAAGGCTATTTCTCCTTTTAGGAAAAATAGTTATTGAAGTACTTAAATGTAAACTGCCAACTCAAGGGAGGACTACTTTGTAAAATAGAGACTAGGGTTTCTTAACATATAAAAAGAAAGAGAGAAGGAGGCAGCGGCCAGACGAGAAAAGAGGGAGAGCAGAAGGAGGCAGCAGCCAGCAGAGAATAAACACAAATTCTCTCCTCTACAAACCCAAAAATCATGCTCTTTTCATTCTTTAGAAGTAGTTGTTCAATAGTTATGCAAGGCTAAGCTCTTTTCTTGGTTGCAAGGACACAACAAACCTTCGGATTTCAAGAACCGTGAGATTTATTCTTCCTTTTATTTTCAGTTTATGTTATGAATGAGTATGATTGTTTTCCTATGCATATTTCCTATGATTGTTGTTGATGATTGCTAGAGCGGACTCTAAGTTATTGTTGTGAACAATCTATTGCTAAGTTTAATATCAAAACCGGAGTTGTGATATATGAACTTGTGAAGCAACTAAGCTTGATAATTGTGGCGGAACTACGTTATTGAACTTAGGGAAAACATTTGAACAAAGTGACACAAGTCATGGACAGCTTGTATGTTAATCTTGATGAAATTATCTAGTTCTTAAAGCTACCATTAAATTGAATCATTAGTGCGGACACTTTGATTGTTTGTTGGTTAGGATTAGTTATACGGCGGATCCGTTAATTAATCAACGTTAAGAAAAGATAAAATTTCGGAACATAAACTGCAATTTTCGTTTCAAGGATCGGTTCTAATTTCCGTTGGTGGATGTGTGCTTGCGACCAAGGTTCGTTTTCTTGATAAGTTTCGGTTTTAATTGATTTTGTTTGCTACTTTAATTGCTGCCATAGTTTAGATAATCACAAACCAAATCCCCCAATTACATAATGTACAACATAAAAATCTGACTTGAAACTTCCTTGTGGGATCGACCCCTTGCTTGCTCTATACTATCTTGTGTGTTGTGTTTGAAGCTAGGGTAATTAATTTGTGCGACCGCGACATCGCAACAAATTTTGGCGCCGTTGCCGGGGAAGTAATTTTAGTTGATTCTTGTGCTTGTACTGTTATTTTTATTTGCTGTGATTCAAAAAAAAAAAAAAAAAAAGAGAAACAGATTTTTTGCTTGCGACGGTCTTGTTCACTTGCGGCACGGTACTGTTCAAAACAGAGTTTTTGGTGGAATTAGGTATTGGCCTTTTGTTTTCTGAAGGGAAACGACGTTCGAACAGGACTTGTGATAAATCACTAGCCCCACCCTATTGTGGCCAAATTCCGCTGTTTTCTAGTGTTTTTAGACAGTTTTAGTTTTCTACCGTAGGATTTTCGTACAATTTGCATTGTTTTCGATCTCTTGTGTGGTTACCTTCTTTTGAGTTTCCTTAGCAATTTATGCCTGTGACCCGTTCTACTAATCAAATTCAAGTGCGGGTTGATCTTGAAATAGAAAGCACTTTACGCAGATTAAGAAAGGAAGCTCGCCTCAACACCATGGCGGTTGCACGGCAACAAACACTCAAGGAGCTTGCTGCTCCTAATGTGGAAAATCAACCATTGTGCATAAACATTGACAATAATGTAAACTTTGAGCTCAAATCTGGTTTTATACATTTGTTACCAACATTTAATGGTCTTGCAGGAGAAGATCCTCATACTCATCTCAAGGAGTTCCATATGGTTTGTGTTGGCATGAAACCGAATGGAGTTGATGAAGAACAAGTTAAGTTGAAAGCTTTCCCTTTCTCTTTGAAGGGGGCAAAGCAAAGGCATGGCTTTTCTCTATTCTTCCAGGATCTATTGGAACTTGGAATGCCATGAAGAAGATTTTCCTTGAGAAGTATTTCCCAAGCATCTCGAGTTGCCAACATAAGGAAAGAAATATGTGGGATTCGGCAATCTCATGGAGAGACACTCTCTGAATATTGGGAAAGATTTGAGCAACTCTGCATTCAATGTCCTCATCATCAAATACCCCCACACTTGCTCATTCAATATTTCTATGAAGGATTGATGCCTACTGACCGTAATATCATTGATGCTGCAAGTGGAGGCGCATTGGTGGATAAGACACCCGAGGCCGCACGCCAATTGATCTCAAACATGGCAGCCAACTCAAAACAATTTGGCACCGGTGGAGACTTCTCCAACAAACGAGTAAATGAGGTAAGTATTTCTAACCTTGAAAATAAAGTTAATGATCTTACTTCTCTTGTGCGTTCTTTAGCTTGTGGAAATGTGCAGCAGGTGAAAGTTTGTAGCATATGCTCCTTACAAGGACATGCTTCGGATATGTGCCCAACAATGCAAGAAGATTACATTGAACAAGCTCATGCAATTGATGGAACATTCAACGGACAGCCCCAGCGTAAATATGATCCCTTTTCCAACACGTACAATCCCGGATGGAGAGATCATCCCAACTTACGCTATGGCAACCCATCCCAACAAGGCAATCAAGGCCGACAGTTCCATCCCCATGGATTTCAGCCCCAACAAAATTATCAAGCAAGACAACCCCTCCATTTACAAACTCCAATGTTATGGGGTCATCATCCAATGATGATCTTCGTGAGATGATGAAAACTTTGGCTTCTAATACCGTTACCTTGCAACAAAATGTCATGTCTTTTCAACAGGAAACAAGGTCAAGTATTCACAACTTGGAAAAGCAAATGGGGCAAGTAGCTTCAAGTGTAGGGAAATTGGAAGCACAAATGAATGGAAAGTTGCCCTCCCAAGCATTGAATCCAAAAGAGAATGTTAGTGCGATCATGTTGCGAAGTGGGAAAGAAATTGAAGAGAAAAGGTCGAAACAAATTGAGATGGAGGAAGAAGAAGAGATAGAAACCGAATTGAGTACAAAGAACAAACATCCTCCTCCTCCTCCACAAACCGAAATAAAGACCAACACTCCAAAGGTAACTCCTCACTCAATGAATTCTAGTTTTAAAACAATTCCACCCTTTCTGTGAGTTCTTCTAGGTCAAAGAAAGAAGACAAAGAAAAAGAGATTTTAGAGGTTTTCAAGAAAGTGGAACTCAACATTCCTTTGCTTGATGCTATCAAGCAAATTCCCAAGTATGCAAAATTCTTGAAGGAGTTGTGTACTACCAAGAGAGCTTTCAAACCGAAAGGTCATGAAACGGTAAGTATGGGTGAAGTTGTATCCGCCGTTGTTCAAAAGAATCGCCTTTGAAACAAAAAGACCCAGTGTGCGTTTACTATCCCATGTGTTATTGGTAATGCTAGTTTTAAAAGAGCTTTATGCGATTTAGGTGCATCCATTAGTGTTATGCCCAAACATGTTTATGATTCTCTTAGTCTTGAGCCTTTGAATAAAACTAGCATTGTAATACAACTTGCGGATCGTAGTTTTGTTTACCCACTTGGTGTGATAGAAGATGTCCTAGTCAAGATTGATAGTTTGGTTATTCCATGTGATTTTTATATTCTTGATATGGAACATGATTCTTGTGATTCATCAACCAAGACTCCTATATTGTTTGGGAGACCATTCTTGAAAACCGCCAACGCAAAGATTGATTGTGGTAAGGATACCTTGTCTATGGAAGTAGGAGATGAAAAAATTGAATTCAATTTTCATGATGCAATGAAATATCCTTATAGCAATGTTTATTCTATCACATGTTATGACCAAATTGATAAGTGTGTGCGGCAAGTTTGTGATTTTGATTGCGAAGATGGATTAAGCATAGCTTTGAGCTATGGCTATGATTTCACCAAGATAGAAGAGATGGAGAGGCACGTGTGTGTTCCCCAAAACGTGCACGAATCAATATTGGCCTTACAAGCTTTGCAAATCGTTCCCCATGGTAATGTCTTTGTTGATTTAGTACTCTCACATAAAAAGCTTTTGCCATCTATTTTACAGGCCCCCGAGTTAGAATTAAAACCTTTGCCCGATAATTTGAAGTATGTATTCATTGGCGACAACAATACACTTCCCGTTATCATAGCAAAAGGTTTGACAAGTATGCAAGAGGAAAAACTTGTGAAGTTGTTGTGTGATCACAAGACGGCCATTGGATGGACTTTAGGCGACATCAAGGGTATTAGTCCCTCAATGTGTATGCATCACATACTATTGGAGGACAACGCAAAACCAACAAGGGAAATGCAAAGGAGGTTGAACCCGCCTATGATGGAGGTAGTGAAAGCTGAAATTTTGAAATTGTTAGATGCAGGAGTCATTTACCCCATCACCGACAAGTAAATGGGTCGCACCAATCCATGTGGTGCCCAAAAAGACCGGAATCACATTGGTGAAAAACAAAAATGATGAGCTCATTCCTACTCGCATCTCGAGTGGATGGAGAATGTGTGTTGATTACGTAAAGCTCAATCTTTCTACACGCAAAGATCATTTCCCATTACCATTCATGGATCAAATGCTTGAACGCCTAGCAGGTAAGTCTTTTTATTGCTTTCTTGATGGATATAGTGGATACAATCGGATTGTTATTAATCCCGAGGATCAAGAAAAGACTACATTTACATGTCCATTTGGTACATATGCATATAGAAGAATGCCTTTTGGTCTCGTAATGCTCCCGCAACTTTTCAAAGATGCATGATGAGTATTTTTCGACTATGTTGAAAGAATAATTGAGGTTTTTATGGATGATTTCACGGTGTATGGTGATTCTTTTGATAAATGTCTAGAAAATTTATCTTTAATCTTGAAAAGGTGCATTGAAACTAACCTTGTCTTGAACTATGAAAAGTGTTATTTTATGGTAGAACAAGGAATAGTTCTTGGGCATGTTGTGTCTTCACGTGGATTAGAGGTTGATAAATCTAAGATAGATGTTATTTCATCATTGCCTTAACCCTCATGCGTGAGGGAAGTTCGTTCTTTTCTAGGCCATGCAGGTTTCTATCGACGCTTTATCAAAGATTTCTCGAAGATTACAGCACCCTTGTGCAAACTATTAGCCAAAGAAGTGGATTTTGTGTTTGATCAAGCATGTAAAGATGCCCATGATGAGCTTAAGAGACGTGTCACATCGCCCCTATCATCCAACCACCAAATTGGGATGAACCTTTTGAGATAATGTGTGATGCGAGTGATTATGCGGTAGGAGCTGTGCTTGGGCAAAGAATTGGGAAGAATTTGCATGTTATCGCCTATGCTTCTCGTATGTTGGATGGAGCACAATGCAATTACCATACAACCGAAAAGGAACTTTTGCGGTGGTGTTTGCTCTTGAAAAATTCAGGTCATATCTACTTGGTACAAAAGTCATTGTTTTTACCGACCATGCGGCTCTCGGGTATCTTTTGAAGAAGAAGGAGTCCAAACCAAGACGATTAGGTGGATCTTGCTTTTACAAGAATTCGATCTTGAGATCAAAGATAAAAAAGGTGCCGAAAACCATGTGGCGATCACTTGAGCCGACCGAGGACCGAGGATATACAGATCGAAACAATAAGAGAGACATTCCCCGATGAGCGGTTGTATATGTTGCATTCCTCTACAAGACCATGGTATGCTGATTTGGTAAACTATTTAGTCACCAAAGAATTCCCTCCAGGTTTGTCTAAACCCCAAAAAGATAAGTTACGAGCGATGCTAAATTTTATTTTTGGGACGATCCTTACCTTTGGAAATTTTGTGCGGATCAAGTAGTTAGGAGGTGTGTACCACAAGATGAATTTCATTCCATTCTCACTTTTTGTCATTCTCATTCTTGTGGTGGGCATTTTGGAGCAAAAAGAACAGCCCACAAGGTACTTGAAAGTGGTTTCTATTGGCCTTCTATTTTTAGAGATGCATATCACTTCGCAAATCATGTGAAAAATGCCAAAGAACAGGTAATATCACTCATAAGAATCAAATGCCTTTAACGAATATTCTTGTAAGTGAAATTTTTGATGTTTGGGGTATTGACTTTATGGGTCCATTTCCTTCTTCATTTGGCAATCTTTATATTCTTCTTGCTGTTGATTATGTGTCCAAATGGATTGAGGCGAAAGCCACACGAACTAACGATGCTAAGGTTGTTTTAGATTTTGTCGGGACTCATATATTTGACAGGTTTGGAATCCCTAAAGCTATCATTAGTGATCGTGGCACTCATTTCGTAATCGTTCCATGGAAGCATTGCTACGCAAATATCATGTGACTCATCGAACTTCCACAAGCATATCATCCTCAAACGAATGGCCAAGCTGAAATTTCAAATCGAGAAATCAAGTCCATTTTGGAGAAAACAGTGCAACCTAACCGGCGAGATTGGAGTCTACGTCTTGGAGATGCACTTTGGGCTTATCGGACTGCTTATAAATCACCTATAGGAATGTCACCTTATAGAATGATTTATGGGAAAGCATGTCATCTACCGGTGGAGCTTGAACACAAAGCTTTTGGGCCATTAAACAATGTAACATGGATTATGATCTTTGCGGGATTGCAAGAAAACTACAACTGCAAGAGTTGGAAGAAATTCGAAATGATGCTTACGAGAATGCAAGGATTTACAAAGAAAAGACTAAGAATCTTCATGACCGAATGCTTACAAGAAAGGAGTTTCATGTTGGAGACAAAGTCCTTCTTTATCATTCGTGTTTGAAACTTTTTCCTGGAAAATTGCGCTCTCGTTGGATTGGACCCTTTGTTGTTTCTAATATTTTTCCTTATGGTGCGGTTGAAATTACAAGTTTAGAAACCAACAAAGTACTCAAGGTTAATGGGCATCGTTTAAAACCTTTCTATGAAGGTTGGACGACGAACTCACCGCTTCGTAGAGTTAGCTGAACCAATCTATGAAGAATGAGCATGCCACATGTCAAGCCAATGACATAAAACAAAAGCGCTTTCGGGAGGCAACCCAAAGCATAAAAAAAAATCAGATTTGCTTTCTTTTTCCTTATCTTTTATTTTTTTTTTTCGCATTTTAATTTATTTTTTGTCATTCTCTTATGTTCCTTTGCTTTTATTTCAACATTGAGGACAATGTTGTGTTTTAAGTGTGGGGGTATTGGGAGAATTTTAGTTTTCTTTGTTGTTCTAAAAAAAAAAAAATTTGTGTTTGATCTTTTTAACTCCCATTGGTTTTTGAGAATATGAGTATTATGTATGAGAATTAATTGAGATAGATGAAGATATAAATCAAATGAAGAAGTATGCATGCAAATTTTAAGGTTTAATTGGTTTAGGGATTGACTTTGAGAATATGCCATGTTGACTTTATAGTGTTATACCAATGCAAGCTTTTGAGCCTTCAACATTATATTCTTTGAGTGTGCATTCTTTCAATGATATGTATCTCTAGAACTTGCTTCATATCTTATTGAGATTATATTCCATTACAAATATACATGAAGATGATAAAGGCATTAGGAATTTTAATCACTTGAACCAAAAAGTCAACCTAAAGCATATTATCCTTAGTGAGCCCCTTTTGAGCTTGTTTATCTTTTCTTTGCTTTATCCATGTATAAGCCTTAACTTTTTATATGTTTTCCTTTTCCCTTGGCCAAGGATTAGTAGAGCATATACTTATGATATCTCATGGAATTATGGTTGGAAATTATGTGAAAAGAAAGAAGAAGTGATGCTTGATGAAAAGATGGGCAAAGTTGCCAAAGGTTAAAAAAGAAAAAAAAAACAAAGAAAAAGAAAAAGTGTTCCTTTATGTTCTTGAGATTTTATGTTGAAAAAGCTTGAAATCAAAAGAAGCTAAGCATTGGTGATTAAAGAAGGAAAATTTATGTGCTTTGATGAAATATCTTGTTTGAAATATCATTTTTTAGAATGCTCTACTTTCTTTGGTTTGAACCTTTTCTTTTACTCTCTTTTACCTCACCATTAACCTTAGCCCCATTACAACCAGAAAATAAGACCTTTTGATTCATGCATTGTTTGTAATATGTTAGTAATGGAGATGAGATTGAAGAGCAAGCTTATGGTAGAACATACTCTTTGATTTAATTTGAGAGATTTAAACACATAAACCCTAAACACATGAGTGTTGGAGTGTATATCAATGAGAGGACCTATCACTTTGGCATGGCATAGATTTCATTTAAATCCCGATGATTAATTGAGTTTTGAAGTTTGCATGTAAATGAATTCATGAGAAATATACTTACAAAAATTGATAAAATCCGTCGGTAAATCAGAACACGGATGCTGTGACCATAAAACTTCAAGAAATGTAACTTGTTATGCTGATATGAGGGAGATTTTTGTTTGGGGTCGAGGGGGGGCTGGTTGTTTGCAGATGGGGAGAGTTGAGATTAGGAAGAAGAAGGAGAAATAGGGGAGGAGAGGGTCGGCAGACAGGGCATTGACACAACCAAAAGATTGATGTCTTCTCCCAAGTGCAGGAGTGTCGAAGTAATAAATAACCCGGTAAGACCGGGGTCGAACCACTGGGGAGGTTAATTGTATAAATTATAGATAACAATAATACAACAACAACAATAATAATAATAGTGAAGAAGAAGAGGAAGAAGTTGATGAGAACTTTAAGATGGAAGATTAACGTAAGGATTAAACAATGATAACAACAAATGTCAAGGTTAGAGGATCCACTAATGGTATTTCAAACAAGTATAGTATAAAATCTTTTTATTCAATTGGAAACCACACACAAAGGAGGTTCCAATCAGATTATAAATTGTTAACATGATTACATTAGTTATCTTATTCGAATAATGCTAATACTTGTAAATGTTGTCAGGCATTCATGATTATAACTTATGTTAACAACAAATCAAGTTCCTTTCATAGCTCAGTGTCGGTTATACCATACAAGTATGGGCTATGAAAGTGCCAAGTATTTGTTGTACCAAGTGTTATACAACATAAATCTAGATTAACCATTTAACAAGCAAAGTATTAAAAGTGAACAAGATAACAAATATAAAGCATGTGATGTAACCATATTATTCGATAGTTTCACCCATATCTACCTAATGATTTGTCCATGTTTTATATATAAAATGCCTTGATATTCTTTGTTTTATGTTTTGAAGGCACTTTTGGATGAAAGATGCAAAAAGGAGTAAATTGGAGGTAATTGGCAGATTTGACGTTCAGTCAATGTTTTCTGCAGAGCGTGAGTTCTAGAGATCGAAATGAAGTGATTCCAGTGGCACTAAAAAGCTAACATCCATACCTTTCTGGAAATGTAATGCAAGAAAAATAAAAAGAGAAAGATCATGGAAATCACATCCTGCAAAGTCAAATCTCGCATTCTGCCAATGTTGACCTTTGGCCATTCAAAATTTAATATCTGGCGCTACAGAACTCCAATTGATGCAAACTCAATTTGCGTGGATTCCTGACTTAAATACCTATCAACGCTCCAAGTTTCAGCCACAAACGATGTCATACGAGGGAGATATGATTTTTCAAAGATGACAACTGAATTCTGCCAGCAAACAGGTTTCGTGAAGAACAAGTCCAAATTACATTCCGAAGCATCTAAACCGTCATCCAAGTTTTTATATCAGCAATTTAGCTCCTCTAAGTCAGAGCTTGAAGATTTCATGCAAGGCTATTTCTCCTTTTAGGAAAAATAGTTATTGAAGTACTTAAATGTAAACTGCCAACTCAAGGGAGGACTACTTTGTAAAATAGAGACTAGGGTTTCTTAACATATAAAAAGAAAGAGAGAAGGAGGCAGCAGCCGGCCGAGAAAAAGAGGAGAGCGAGAGGAGGCAGCAGCCAGCAGAGAATAAACACAAATTCTCTCCTCTACAAACCCAAAAATCATGCTCTTTTCATTCTTTAGAAGTAGTTGTTCAATAGTTATGCAAGGCTAAGCTCTTTTCTTGGTTGCAAGGACACAACAAACCTTCGGATTTCAAGAACCGTGAGATTTATTCTTCCTTTTATTTTCAGTTTATGTTATGAATGAGTATGATTGTTTTCCTATGCATATTTCCTATGATTGTTGTTGATGATTGCTAGAGCGGACTCTAAGTTATTGTTGTGAACAATCTATTGCTAAGTTTAATATCAAAACCGGAGTTGTGATATATGAACTTGTGAAGCAACTAAGCTTGATAATTGTGGCGGAACTACGTTATTGAACTTAGGGAAAACATTTGAACAAAGTGACACAAGCTGCGGACAGCTTGTATGTTAATCTTGATGAAATTATCTAGTTCTTAAAGCTACCATTAAATTGAATCATTAGTGCGGACACTTTGATTGTTTGTTGGTTAGGATTAGTTATACGGCGGATCCGTTAATTAATCAACGTTAAGAAAAGATAAAATTTGAACATAAACTGCAATTTTCGTTTCAAGGATCGGTTCTAATTTCCGTTGGTGGATGTGTGCTTGCGACCAAGGTTCGTTTTCTTGATAAGTTTCGGTTTTAATTGATTTTGTTTGCTACTTTAATTGCTGCCATAGTTTAGATAATCACAAACCAAATCCCCCCAATTACATAATGTACAACATAAAAATCGACTTGAAACTTCCTTGTGGGATCGACCCCTTGCTTGCTCTATACTATCTTGTGTGTTGTGTTTGAAGCTAGGGTAATTAATTTGTGCGACCGCGACATCGCAACAGCATGTTAGTATCCAACATTAAGGTCCATGTTAAGTCTATATTATACTTATTCTTACACCATTAGTGTACCCTTTTCACCTTGACATAATTAACTTAGTTAAACATAATGAATGAAAGAAACATAAAGAAACAAGGAAAGGAAATGAAAAGCATAAGCAAGAAATTAATATAAGCAAAACTTAAGCATTACAAAATATAAAGAGAGAGCAAGAGCATGATCTTGATCTGAAAACCAAGATGCCTAAATACATGGCAAATGCCTCCTTTTATAGGCCAAAATTCGGAACTATTGATTTGTTGACTAATTGATGAATGGGTGGCCACATCTTGACTTGATGACAATTCTTATCTTCTTGTCTGCCAAAAACATCATTGATAACATCATAAATTGAACAGACTTCAATCATGAAAGTTCTAGGAAATTATCTCATCTTTCTAGGGTAAACATTTGAGATCATTTGGACTTCTAGAACTCGAGATATGGGCTGAACACTGAACAGTGTCTGGGTTGCAGGACAGATTCGGACTTCTTCGTTGTTGCTACAATTTGGACTTGAAAACGGCCTTTTTAAATCTTGGGCTTCACATGAAAGTTGTAGGACTATGTCTTACCTTTCCATCCATATAAAATGGACCTAAATCAAAGAACTACAGCTCCAGATATGACCCAATTACCAAACAGTGTTCCAGTTTGGACTGCACCAGCATCTCTTTTCTAAGTTTGGCCATCTTTTTGTCCTTTCAATTTCAGTACTTCAACTCATCAATCAATTCTTTCATTTATGTGATAGGCCTGCATTTAAGATGAACATTTACCATAAATTAAAGGTATCTTATATAATTAGATATGTTATTATAAAACATGCTTTAGTTAAGGAGTTATTGATACTTCAAGTGCAAAATGATGATATAAAACCTTGATAAAAAATACACTTTTAAGTACTAATCACACCCCCCAACCAGCTTATTACTAGTCCCTAGTAATCAAAGCGTTAAAATAGAAAACAATTTCCAACTTTCACAAAGCAAGGCATTCATCATTTAACTTCCATTAATCTATCCAGATAAACAAACTCTCATTAAATTTTATATATCTACTCAATATCTCTTAAACAAAATATTTATAAACCTTCCTTGTTATGTGCTCAATGTATGAAACATAGATGATGGGGCTTTTATTAGAAGAAAACAATATTTTGTTCTAATGTTTAAGGTTAACTTCCTTGGGTTGTGATTATTTTTTTTTCTTTTTTTTTCTTTTATATATATATATACATATAACTTAAAACACAATGCATCTTTAACCCATGTAACGAGCTTTCGGCTAATGACTCCCAGACCAGTTGATCTTAGGGCATTAGGTGTTGAGACACCCCTACGAGCTTAGTAACTCGGGTTGCGAGATACCGATACGTAGATAGTGCAATGTTTGATTCCCTTAAGCTTTTCTCCTTAACCCATGTAACAAGCTTTGGGCCAATAGCTCCCAAGTCGGTTGACTTTAGGGTATTAGGTGTTAAAACACCCCTTCGGGCTTAATTGCTTAGGTTAGGGAGGCTACGAAATCAAACTTATCTACGTTTTTATTATCATCATTTTTGTTTTTTTGTTTTTTGTTTTTTTTTGTTTTGTGTTTTTTTTTTTGAAAAGTATAGACTATCCCTATCCCTTAGTTGTTACCTTTAACAAAAGAACATAAATAATAATCTAATGTGCAACCCACAATCATATGTTACAGTGTGTGTGTGTGAAAATGAAGGTTTAAGAATACTTGTTAAATGAGTATATGAGCAGAATCAAGTGATAATAATGCGAGAGTTTGTATACCTGAATATTTCAAGAAGTATTCTAATAGGCCTTGTTATGAATATTGCAAATAACCATTGGAAAATGTTTACTAAGATGCGTCTCAAGAGTCACTAAAATTCCTCCTTACTCTGCCATCCTAGTAATAACAGTTTTGTCAAATGGCTTTAATAATAGCAAAAACAGTTAGTAAGTTAGGTTTTTTTTTTTTTTAATGTCAACTACTACCCTCTCCCCCCAACCAGAACAAGACATTGTCCTCAATGTCATAAGATAGAAAGATAGAGTATAGAAGACATCACCTGAAACAACAAACACTGACAAACCTGAAACACACTTAAACAAATATAAGAAATAACAACACAAAATAATATGCTATTAATAAAACCAAAAGACACAAGGATTCACAAACGAAGGCTCAAATCCAATCTAAGCTTTTTACGGCTTTCCTTAGTTGACCAATTTATGCGACTCATGGAAGGATCAATTACAGGGGTGAAAGATTATAGTTGGTCGATCAATTGTTCAGCAGTAGCAGCAAAGATTATGATTTGTCATGCCGAAGATGTTAGAAATTCCTGTTCCACAACTTGATCAAGAAAAGACAACAAATTATCATAAAAACCATTAACATTGAGCAAACCTATAGGTTTATGGTGAATATGCAGTTGGGCCCAAGAGGAAATATGAAAGATCTCTTCCAATGTGCCCAGACCACCTGGTAAGGCAATGAAGGCATCAGCATGGTTAAACATTGTATTCATTCGATCAAACATTGTGGAGACCTGTAGTTCCCCTCCAATTGTTTTCCCAATGAAGTTCCCTCTTGCTAAAGCTTCTTGCAACGGCGCCAAAATTTGTTGCGATGTCACGGTCGCACAAATTAATTACCCTAGCTTAAAGCACACAAGATAGTATAGAGCAAGCAAGGGGTCGATCCCACGAGGAAGTTTCAAGTCAGATTTTTATGTTGTACGTTATGTAATTGGGGGGATTTGGTTTGTGATTATCTAAACTATGGCAACAATTAAACTAGCAAACAAAATCAATTAAAACCGAAACTTATCAAGAAAACAAACCTTGGTCGCAAGCACACATCCACCAACGGAAATTAGAACTGATCATGGAAACGAAACATCAATTTATATTCTGAATATTTATCTCTTCTTAACATTGGTTAGTTAACGGATCCGCCGTATAACTAGCCCTAACCATCAAACAACCACAGTGTCCGCACTAGTAATTTAATTCAATGGCAGCCTTAAGAACTAGATAAGTTGATTAATCAAGAAAACATAACTGTCTGCAGTCTATGTTTGATTTGATTGAATGTTCTCTCTAAGATTAATAACGTAGATCCACCACAATTGTTAAACTCAGTTGCTTCACAAGTTCATATACCACAACTCCGGTTTTGATATCAAACTTAGCAATAAATTGTCTATAATAATAACTTAGAGTCCGCTCTAGCAATTAAAATAAACAATCATAGGAAAAATAAGCATAGGAGAACAAACATATTCATCATATAAACCGAAAAGAAAAGGTAAAATAAATCTCACAGTTCTTGAAATCCGAAGGTTTCCATGTCCTTGCAACCAAGAAAAAGTGTTTAGCCTTGCATGTTTGTTGAACAACTAATCAAAAAGAAGAAAGAATGCATAATTTAGGGTTTCTTAGAGGAAGGGGGCGTTTTTCTCTTCTTGGTAGGGTCGCCCCACTTCTCTTCTCTCATTCTTTTTATATCCTAGGAAACCCTAGGTCTCTATTTTACAAAATAGTCCTCCATTAAGTAGACTGTTTACATTTAAGTACTTCAATAACTATTTTCCTAAAAAAGAAGAAATAGCCTTGCATGAAATCTTCAAGCTTTGACTTAGAAATTTGGACTCGTTTCTTCACGAAACCTGTTTGCTGGCAGAATTCAGATGTCATCTTTGAAAAATCATATCTGCCTCATATGACATCGTTTTTGGCTGAAATTTGGAGCGTTTATATAACTTTGAGTCATGAATCCAAACAAATTGAGTTTGAATCAATTGGACTTCTGTAGCTCCAGATATTCAAGTTGGAATGGCCGAAGGTCAACACTGGCAGATTGCGAGATTTGACTTTGAAGGCTGCGATTTCCATGCTCTTCCTTATTTTATTTTCTTGCCTTAGATGTCCAGAAAGGTATGGATGTTAAATTTTTAATATCACTGGAATCACTTCATTTCAACCTCTAGAGCTCACGCTCTGCACAAAACATCGACTGAAGGTCAAATCTGTCAATTATCTCCAATTTACTCCTTTTTGCATCTTTCATCCAAAAGTGCCTTCAAAACATAAAACAAAGAATATCAAGGCATTTTATATATAAAACATAGGCAAAACACTAGTTAAATGTGGGTGAAACTATTGAATAATATGGTTGCATCAGGGGACGACCCCCAAAACTTGACTACCTCCTAAAAATGCAGCTATTGACACACCCCCCATTAACCCAAGGCTGCCTCCCCCATACACTAAATGAATCTTTCTCTCAGCTAGGACCTAACCAAGATGATTTGCTACTTCTAAAAATGCTATTTCCTTCCCAGAACTGGATCCACCGAAAACACAAATATTTTTTATGTGATAACTTAAGGGACCTGCCATTTCTACACACTTCTATATCTGTCTAATGTAAGGGTTGAGTAGAAATGAGGGGAAGGAAGAGAAGATTTTATAAATGAGAAATTGAAGATGCAATCACCTATATGTAGGCCAGCTGGAGTCTCACACACTCTTTCTCTCTCTCCCTCTCTCTCTCTCTTTATTTAATTATTTATTTTGAAAAAGCATGTGTATGTATAGGTAGTTGTGATTGTGGCTCACATCTTCCCTTGGTTTTACGTCCAAGAACGGCTTAAATGCCCTCTATGGGTCGGGGATAGGCTTCCCATCCAGTTTTCTTAAAAACTGGCAAACAGGGTCTTTTATTGTCAGATTCCTAAGACTAAGTCGATCATGTTCTTTATGGAAATGGGGTCATAAGTCTTGAAATGCACAATGCACATCTCCACCAGGATATATCTCCAAAGTCAATAGAAGATTATCTAAAGATTCCTTATGTTTTGAAATAAATCCCGACTTTTGACAATTTTCACAAGCTTTGCAGAATGCATGCGTGTCCTTGAACATGGTGGGCCAATAAAATCCATTTTGAAAGATTTTCGCAATGGTCTTTTTTGACGAGAAATGACTCCCACATGCTTCAGAATGACAAAATTTAATGACACTACTTACCTCATTGTCCACAATGCATCTTTGAAATATTTGATCAGGACAATGTTTGAATAAGTTAGGGTCATCCCAATAAAAGTTTCTCACTTCGTTCAAAAACTTTCCTTTATCTTCGGTACTCTAATGAGTTGGCAAATCTCCAGAGGCAAGGAAATTGATATTTTTAGCAAACCAAGGCATTGAACTACGAGAAAGTAAGGATTTGTTAGGAAAGTAATCATCGGTTGGTGTGATGTCAGATATCGAATCTGTTGTCACTCTTGACAAAAGATTCGCATCAACATTTTCAATGCCTTTTTCATCCGTGATTTCTTCCGAGAATAAGTCATTTGCAAATCATCGATTCATCAATCTCAATTTCACTAGAAGTGGTTTGAAATTGATCATGAACTAATTTTTCAAGTAAAGTCCACTTCCCGTAAATCATTATCATCTCCAGGTTGCTTGTAAATGTTGAAAATATTCATCTCCAATGTCATGTTTCCAAAAGATAGCTTCATCAGTCCATTCCTACAATTAATCAATGCATTAGAAGTTGCAAGAAACGGACGTCCTAAAATAACAGAAATGAATTACATGCTTCAACAAGGTTGTGTGTCCAAGACAATAAAATCCACAGGATAAATGAACTTATCAACTTGTACTAACACATCTTCAACTATTCCTCTAGGCACTTTTACAGATCTATCTATCGGCAAGTAAAAGAGTTACGAAGTTGGTTTTAACTCACCTAGATTGAGACTTTGAAAAACTGAATATGGAAGTAAATTCACACTAGCTCCAAGATCAAGGCTCCTTTAATTTTATGTTCTCCAATAAAGCAAGAAATTGTAGGACAACCAGGGTCTTTATATTTCAATGCATTATTGTTCTGAAGAATGGCACTTACTTGTTCGGCTAAAAAGGCTTTCTTTTTCACATTCAATTTTCTCTTCACAGTGCACAGATCTTTTAAAAATTTAGCATAAGAAGGAACCTGTTTAATAGCATCCAACAAAGGTATATTGATCCTTACCTGTTTGAAAGTTTCAAAGATTTCGAGTTGTGATTAACTTTCCTTTGTTTGGCCATGGCATGAGGAAATGGAAGTGTCGGCGGGGAATCGGTCTTTTCTTTGTAATGATCAGATTCAACCCCTTCCTTACCCTCAGAGATTGACTCATCATCATTCTCACAAGGTTCAAGACTGTGTTCTTTAATAACCTTACCATTGCGAAGAGTGATGACTGATTTGGTTTGATCCATGTGTTGGCTTCCAGAACTACTTGCATTCGCATTGTATTGCCCCTTTGGATTTTGTTGTGGTTGAGATGGAAACTTACCTTTCTCTTGGAAACTGAGAGCAGATGTCAATTTTTCAAGAGTATCTTTAAAATCTGTCATGCTTTGAGCAAGTTGAGTGTTGATTGTCTCTTGCTTTTCAATGAATGCATGCAATGTTTCCTCAAGATTTCTTCTAGGAGGTGGGGCATAAGGAGGTGCATATCCATGAGAATTTTGGAAATTATAGTGTGCTTGAAACGGTGGCTGTGAAGTTTGTGCATTATTGTTATCACTCTTCCAATTGAAATTTGGGTGATTTCTCCAACCAGGGTTGTATGTTTGCGAATATGGGTTATGGTTGGGCCTTTGAAAACCTGTTTAATGCATGGGCTTGTTCATGGAGACATTCCTTAAAAGAAGGCAAAGTTGGACGGTCATTGGTTGAATGTTCATTGGTTTCACAGATTTGACACACAATGTCTTGAACAGATTTTAGTTGACCACTCTTTTTTAATTCTAGTGCCTCGACTTTTCTAGCTAAGGATGCAAACTTGGCTTGGAGGTCATGATCTTCCCTAAGGTTGTACATACCTCCACTAGATGTATGAGGTTGGGTTTTACTTGGTGCCTCATAAGTTCCCGTAGTGTCCTAATTTTGCGTATTTTCAGCTAGCAAGTCTAGGTATTCCATCGCTTCATTAGGGTCTTTATCCTCAAAAGTTCCATTGCACATCAATTCAACCATTTGCCTATCTCTAGGTGTTAATCCTTCATAAAAATGTGAAACTAATCTCCATGTTTCAAAACCATGATGGGGGCAAGTATTAAGCAAGTCTCGATACCTATCCCAACATTGGTAAAATGTTTCTCCTGGTTTTTGAGTGAAAGTGATTATTTGTCTTTTGAAAGAGTTTGTTCTATGAGATGGAAAAAACTTCCTTAAAAATTGTTGTTGCATTTCATCTCAAGCACGAATGGATCCAGGTCTCAAATTTTGTAGCCATGTTTTAGCTTTATCTTTTAATGAAAAAGGAAAAAGCTTCAATCTAATGGTGTTCATGCTACAATTTGAGTCATTATACGTGTTGCAAACCTCCTCAAATTCCCTTAAATACAAGTATGGATTTTCTAAATCTAAACCATGAAAAGAAGGTAAAAGTTGAATAATGCCTGGCTTAAAATTAAAATGAGATGCATCGAGAGGAAAAACTATGCATGAGGGTGCACTTGTTCTTGTGGGATTCATGTGGTCTCTAAGTGTTCTAACCCGAATATTCTCATTATTCTCATTATGAAGCGATTGGTTATCTTCTTCGGCCATATTTTCCGAAAATGATGAGGATACCCTACAAAGTCTACCACTTAATGTACGTGACCAAACTCTCATGCACGTGTAAGAAGAAAATAAAAGGAAGAAGAAAACAAAAGAAAAAGAAACAACACAAAAGAAACAAAGTTAAATACAATAAAAGTAAAAAGAGAAAATAAAATAAATACTATAATTTGTACAAGAATTTACCTCCCAGGCAACGGCGCCAAAAACTTGACACGACCAAAAGATTGATGTCTTCTTCCAAGTGCAGGAGTGTCGAAGTAATAAATAACCCAGTAAGACCGAGGTCGAACCACAGGGAGGTTAATTGTATAAATTATAGATAACAATAATACAACAACAACAATAACAACAATAATAATAATAGTGAAGAAGAAGAGGAAGAAGTTGATGAGAACTTTAAGATGGAAGATTAACGTAAGGATTAAATAATGACAACAACAAATGTCAAGGTTAGAGGATCCACTAATGGTATTTCAAACAAGTATAGTATAAACTCTTTTTATTCAATTGGAAACCACACACAAAGGAGGTTCCAATCAGATTATAAATTGTTAACATGATTACATTAGTTATCTTATTCGAATAATGCTAATACTTGTAAATGTTGTCGGCATTCATGATTATAACTTATGTTAACAACAAATCAAGTTCCTTTCATAGCTCGGTGTCGGTTATACCATACAAGTATGGGCTATGAAAATGCCAAGTATTTGTTGTACCAAGTGTTATACAACATAAATCTAGATTAACCATTTAACAAGCAAAGTATTAAAAGTGAACAAGATAACAAATATAAAGCATGTTAGTATCCAACATTAAGATCCATGTTAAGTTTATATTATACTTATTCTTACACCATTAGTGTACCCTTTTCACCTTGACATAATTAACTTAGTTAAACATAATGAAAGAAAGAAACATAAAGAAACAAGGAAAGGAAATGAAAAGCATAAGCAAGAAATTAATATAAGCAAAACTTAAGCATTACAAAATATAAAGAGAGAGCAAGAGCATGATCTTGATCTGAAAACCAAGATGCCTAAATACATGGCAAATGCCTCCTTTTATAGGCCAAAATTCGGAACTATTGATTTGTTGACTAATTGATGAATGGGTGGCCACATCTTGACTTGATGACAATTCTTATCTTCTTGTCTGCCAAAAACATCATTGATAACGTCATAATTTGAACAGACTTCAATCATGAAAGTTCTAGGAAATTATCTCATCTTTCCAGGGTAAAAATGTGAGATCATTTGGACTTCTAGAACTCGAGATATGGGCTGAACACTGAACAGTGTCTGGGCTGCAGGACAGATTCGGACTTCTTCGTTGTTGCTACAATTTGGACTTGAAAACGGCCTTTTTAAATCTTCGGCTCCACATGAAAGTTGTAGGCCTATGTCTTACCTTTCCATCCATATAAAATGGACCTAAATAAAAGAACTACAGCTCCAGATATGACCCAATTACCGAACAGTGTTCCAGTTTGGACTGCACCAGCATCTCTTTTCTAAGTTTGGCCATCTTTTTGTCCTTTCAATTTCAAGTACTTCAACTCATCAATCAATTCTTTCATTTATGTGATAGGCCTGCATTTAAGATGAACATTTACCATAAATTAAAGGTATCTTATATAATTTGATATGTTATTATAAAACATGCTTTAGTTAAGGAGTTATTGATACTTCAAGTGCAAAATGATGATATAAAACCTTGATAAAAAATGCACTTTTAAGTACTAATCAGGCATATATTAACTTTTTCCGACGGTTTCACCGATGGAAAATTCCGCCGGTGATTCTGTCAGCTATTTTGACGGAAAAATCAAAACGTCACCGTACGGATCTGCCATTTCGAATCCCTCGGTGATTCCATCGGCATTTTAAACGGTGAACCAGTCACGTCACTGTACGGGGCTGTTGTTTTGAATCCGTCGGTGATTCTGTCGGTAAAAATAACCCCGCCAAAACCTCCACGTCATCAACCCGCCTTTTTTTTAATTCAGAACTTTTTCCGTCCGTAATTCAGTCGGTAACTACCGACGAACACTTTTCGTCGATAGTTACCGACTGAATTATGGATGGAAAAGGTTCCGTCGGTAATTTCGACCTCAAATTATCGACAGAAATAGTCTGTCAGTAAATCCGTTGCTATTGAACGAATTTCTGGTAGTGATTTTTCAAATTATTATCAAATTTACGTGCATTTCATTGGTATTTCTAGTTTTCAATAGCCAAGTGTTCTATTCCTGAGCTTTCCTTTGATTTGGCATTTAAATTTCTGTTTGTTTGGTTGGGAACATGGGTTTTAAAACATCACTACGCATTTTATTTGTTAATAGAATGGACAGTTCCTTTTCAAGAAAGAAAAAAAACCAACCCATAACATCTCTTTAATCGCTATGTATGTCTCTATTGATAATGATAAAAAAAAATGTAGAAAGAAATATTCAATTTTTTAATGTAACATCATTATCAACAACATTTGAAATACATAGAATCATCATTTTTAGACAAATAAATCCAAAATATTCTTGTAAATTGCACCTGGAAAAACCCATTTAATTTATTGAAACAGACCCAATCACCAGTAGCAGCACCACAACAGCCACCACCAACAGCCACGACCACCAGCAACAATAGCAGCAGCACGAGAAAAAGCAGTAGCAGCAACACGAGCACGAGTAGCAAAAGATGGAGTGTTTTTTTGTGGGTTTTTCTAGAATTGAAAATTTTTAGAATTGGAGTTTTTATAGGTATATTTAATTAGGATTTTCAAGGTTTGTTGTATGGGTTTATGGAATTTTCTTTGATTTGCCTTTTCTTTTATGACTTGCAAACTTAGAATCAAAAGTTGCAAAGAGACGATAAAGATAGGTTATGGTTTTTCTTCCACTATTTTATATGTTTCTTTAGTTGAGTATTATTATTAATTTTTATAAGAGAAAAAAAATTTAGCCAAAGAGAAAAGAAAGGAAAAGTTAAGTTTATGAGCACGTAGTTCCCAATTCAATGGGACGAGGAAAGGTGTCTGGACCAATTATCTCATTTGGTAGAAATTTGATCCTCATGAGTATCAGAAATCCCAATTTTGGTAGATTTTGTTGGTGGAATTGTGAATATTTTTACAGGATGCTTCTTTTATAGTTCCTATCCATGCAAGCAGCAATAAATATATATGACCTTGTTGCAGGTGGTTAACATAAAGATAAAAGAAGGAAATGAAACCATAAAACACCTATGTCTTCATTAATAAAAGGAAGTCCTTCACCAAACCCAAAACTTTGACTGCTTAGTCCACCATCTGTTCGCTAAATTTAAACACCAAGAAACAGAAACATTTAAGAAAAAACATTACAAATCACAGGAAGCTCAAACACTAGGAGATCCAAACCCTCCAACACCTCTCATAGTTGCATCTAAATCCTCGACTTCCATGACATCAGGAGTTACAATTTTCTCAAGAATCAACTGCGCATTTTTATCGCCAACCTTTACCTCAAAATCAACATTAGAGTGATGACCCCAACAGGACCTCTGTAATCAACATCTATGACACCAACACCCACATCAATCGAGTGCTTCCATGCCAATCCCGATTTGGGTGCTAAAACAACAAAACTCAGTTTTAGAAAGAAAACCAAACCATATGTGAACATAAATTAAAAGGTACGAAGTGAGATTTACCAATACGAGCATAAGTTCCTTCAGGTATAGCAATGCTCAAATCTGTAGGGATAAGGGCTTTTCCTCTAGTTGGAACCTTTGTCTCTGAGGCACTGCACAACACTAGAAACAAAAACCCATGAATTTGCTAATAATCCTGCATCCTTCGGAAAACAAAAACACTAGAAGAGGGTTTTGCTTAATACCTAGAGAGATCATAACCAGCAGCAAGCAGAGAGTATCTAGAGGGCAAAGCAGCGCTTTCAGAGAGCTTTTTCACTTTCAGGAGAGATGATGGGATTGTAGCGGCTTCGTGGACGCCATTTTGTTGGAGCTTGGGGATTTTATGAGAAGGCTCTTTGATTTCAGGGCAGTTGTTTTGTAATTCTACTTGGGGCATTTTGAGGACTTGAGGGTTCGGATGATAACAAAATGGGAGTTGAGAAGATGAGAAATGGGAGAGATTTTGGGGATTTTCAATTGATGAGTTCGGATGATAAGTAGAGAGAGACTCGCCCATGGCAGGGATTTCCAATTGATGGTGCCAGATGTTCCCGCCATGTTTTCGTGGTGTATAAGGTACTCTCGAAGCTGTAGACTGCATAGGGATTACGTGCTTCACTGGGATTTTTTACTAGGTCCGCATCTTGAGAACTTCAAGTTTTGAAATATATACAAAATTATAACAAAACCAAAAGGGAACATGCTCCCAAAAACAAAACCCGGAAGTAATAAAAGCAATTAACCAGGAAACAGAGAAATAAAATCATATACACATTGTTAACAAAAGCAAGGGTAACAGACTCCCATCAAAAGCTAGCCAAACATGGCTAGATGATTGATCCAAAGAAACCAGCAAAGGTTAATGAAGAAACCAAGCAGGAGTTGTAGGTCTCCAAACTAACCCAATCAGCAGCAACTAAAAGAAAAGAAATAGCCTGAATCTTAGGACCAGTTGGGCCATACGAAAACGAAGGCCTAAAAGCTAAGCAAAGCAAACTAAACTTGGAGAAACCAAGTGACAAAGGCAAACCAATTGAACCTGTTGCGATACACTAAGCAGTCAGCCCGCATTGATTGTAATGTGATTGCTCTCATGAAATTGTAGGATCACGTAGAATAACACCTGAAATTTCCGAAGAAGAGGGTTAACCATTATACAGGTGCCCTAAAAAATTCTTTTGTTCCTCTCTTCCCATATCAAGTAGACAATGATACTGAGGGAAACCCTTTTCTTCCTAGCTTCAATATTTTTCCTCTTCAGATAAAGACCCCGGATAGCACTATATAGTGTAGACATACTCCTGTGTAACCAAATCCAAGACTTAACCTTTCTCCACAAGAGAGATGTCTAGCTGCAAGTAAAGAAAAGATGGTTGTGGCTCTCTTCATGATCACGACAAAAAACACAGCTAGTGTCAGTATCAATGAAGTGCAACCTATCTCTTGTTCACAGGCTGCCAAGCAAAGCCAACCAAAAAACCAAGGCTCCCAAACAACAGTAACACTTTATAGATTATCGTTGATTGTTAGTGTAGCTTTAGTTCTAGGAGCTGTTTTATCTTTTTTTAATGGCTCATTAATTATTAGAAAATTAATAAAGGGTATATTTATCTTTTCTAGTTTTTCTAAATAGTAAAATGAATTATTTACCCCTACATAAAAAAAAATTAGAATTGTTTACCAATAGTTTTGTTTGTCTTTTTATTTCTTAGAATATAGTAAAAAAAATCTTCACCCCATAGAAAAAGACAAAAGAAAAAGCATGCATTTATGGGTATTTTTTTATGAACCCCTGAAACATGAATGCATGAGATTTAGTAAATAGAGAAGCACCTATTGGTAAAAGACAAGAGCTCTAACTTGAAGTATGAAACACACATAAGTGAATAAAGAGAAATTGAGATCTAATGTGGGAAAGACAAAAGAGTGAGGGGACTAAACTGAAAATATATAAACAAATGAGGGATAAAAGCAAAAAAAAAAAAACTTGTCAGCCCTAAGAAGAATAAGAGGGTTGATGGCAGAATAGAGAGGAGGGGAAAAGGAAGAGACACTCTTCTCTTCAGCACCTTATTCCAAATAACAGGTGGAGAAAATCACATGGAAGCAAACACATGAGAGAAAATAAGAAATTTGAGTGAAGATTAAAGCATCAAAAGCAAAACAAATTGAGGGAAAGGAAGAGAGGAGGCTAGCGGTAGTAGAGGAGGAGTGAGAAGAGACCAAGAAAATATGATGGAGAAGAGTTTTTAGGGAGTAGAAAACGTAACTAGGATAAACCAAAAACCTTCCTAGAACAATTTCTAATACATTGGCATATTAGACCATCAGCTCCCGACCGAGCAAGACGACGTGATCTCCGACGATTAGATTGTATAGCACATCAAGAGCAAGGTGAAGGCAAAGGAAGTACATCGGTCACCCCCATTCTTTCTATAGGCAAGAATCTTTTGTCTTTTCTTTGCTAATTAAGGATTAACCTGTCAAACCTGTGACCGGATTATGGACTCAGCCAGGTTTAATAATGTTTTTTGTAAAATTTATTTTGTACCTAAAGATAAAATAATAAAGTTTTAAAAAAATAAAACAAAAAATGCCAAAAAAAACCCTAACATGTGGGCCTTCAAGCTTAGGCGCGCGCACCAAGACCTGATTTTATTTTTTTATATATTTTTTAAGCAGAAAATAACTTGTCATTCAACCCATTTTTTTAAAAAATAATAATTAAATGACACTCAAATTCCGGTCACCATAGTGGTAATTGAGAAATTGGGTTAAAGTAGTTTTTGACCTAAAACTCATATTTCAACCCATTGAAACCTAAAAATACCTTGTAAAGACCCTTAAAACATCTAGAAGTTGAGAATAATATAATGTGTTAGGATGTGCCTTAGCCAACCTTCCTATTATATATATACAGCAGAACACTGTAGTAGCGTAGGGATTACAACATTGGAATAATCCTATATTAATTTCCTATTCGATATATACATGCTATACATTCTATAATATGCCCCCTCAAGGCGAGGGTGGGGGATCAACCCGAAGCTTGAACCGAAAGCGTAAAGGATGCAACAGGAAGCGGTTTAGTAAAGACATCGGCAAGTTGATCCCGAGAGGAAACAAAATGAATCCAAATCTCTTTCTTGGCAACGCGGTCACAGACAAAGTGATAATCCACTTCAACATGCTTAGTACGAGCATGGAAGATAGGATTTGCTGAGAGATAGGTAGCACCAAGATTATCACACCAAATGGTAGGAGCAGAGACTAAGGGAACCTGCAAATCTGTTAACAAGTATTGAAGCCAAATGACTTTAACGGTACCATTAGCAAGGGCTTTATACTCAGCCTCAGTAGAGGAGCGAGCAACCGTGCGTTGCTTGCCGGATTTCCAAGAATCGACGTCTGACCAAAAAAGACAAGATAGCCACCCGTAGACTTACGATCATCAATACTACCAACCCAATCTGCATCTGTTAAGCCATGTAGAGCAAAAGAGGAGCCTCGAGTGATATGAAAACCATAAGATGTCGTACCTTTAAGATAGCGTAGAATACGCTTAACAAAGGCCCAATGAGAATCTGTAGGAGCATGCATAAACCGACGGACTACTTAACAAGCAAAACATATATCCGGACGGGTGAAGGTAAGATATTGAAGAGCACCCATAATTTGATGAAATCATGTAGGATCGGAGAATGAGTGATTCGGTAATAAAGTGACTTTCAAAGGGGAGACTGGAGTATCAACGGGTTTGCGGGAAGTCATACCGGCACTGGGTGAGGATGTCAAGAATATATTTATGTTGACGCAAAGCATTAAACCCATACCGGTAGCGAACTTCAATACCCGGAAAGTAGTGAACAACACCTAAGTCACGAAGCTTGAACTCAGAGCTGAGTAACTGTATAAGGTGATGAAGCATAACAGAGTTGCTACCCGTAAGCAGAATATCATCAACATACACCAGGAGATAAAAAATATTAGTACCATCAGATAAGATAAACAGGGAGGTGTCAACCTTGGAAGCTCGAAAACCGATGGAGAGCAAAAAATCACTTAGACGAGTGTACCATGCTCTCGGTGCCTGTTTCAAACCATACAATGATTTGTGCAATCTGCACACATGAGATGGAAGAGATGTAGACCTCTTTAGTAAGAACACCATTGAGGAAGGCATTATGAATATCAAGCTAATGAATCTTCCAATTTCACGAAACCGCGATAGAGAAAACCAATCGGACAGTGGCTTGCTTAATAACTGGACTAAAGGTTTCAGAATAATCAATACCTTCCTGCTGGGTAAAACCTCTAGCAACAAGGCGCGCTTTATAGTGCTCAGTACTACCATCAACACGATGTTTGATCCGATATACCCATCTACTGCCAACAACGTTCATCGAAGGATGAAATGGAACCAAAGACCAAGTGTGATTTGAGCGCAAAGTGGCGATCTCATCACACATAGCATTATGCCAAACTGCATACCGGTCAGCATCAGAGAATGCAAAAGGCTTAGAAGAGGGAGAATGCAGCACCCGTGTGGAGGTAGAGGTGGCGCGGCGAAGCAACCAGATTTTGTCTTCGACGCCGTGATCGAGAGTCATAGGATGTCTCGCTGCGTCTTGGTGGAGACGCAGGGGAAGATGGTGGCGATAAGGAGACCTGTGGCGGTGATAAGAAGATAAATCAACCATAAGTTGCGGACCCGGGGGGAGAGGATGATGAAGAAGCAGCCTCAAACACAGGACTATCAGCAGAGGAGGGGCTGTAAGTAGAGACCAAATCTGCAGGAATACTGGCCAAGGAGGGCGAAGCAGAGGAGGGGCTAGAGAGTGCCCGAAGACTATGAGGAGATGAGACCAATTGACGAACTGAACCTGCATCATAAAGGTTAGATAAACAAGCATGGGATGATGGCCAAGGGATGGGTGGAGGTTGTGGTCGGGTGGCTGTTTGGAGTGGCAGAGCTGGGTGTTGTGGGCTGTTTGGGTGGCTGGTGGTGGGTAGTTTAGCAAATTTGAGAGGGTGACAGTAGCGGGTGGGGTGGGGGTTATGGTGGAGACCTTTGCAATCTATTCAGAATTATCAAATAGAAACACATGTTCATGGAAGCGGACATGACGGGAAATATAAATACAGTGAGATGCAATGTCAAAACATCGATAACCAAGATGCGAGGAACTATATCCAAAGAACACACATGGAGATGAATGAAAATCCAATTTATGATTATTATATGGACGCAGAAAAGGAAAACAGAGACACCCAAAAGTACGCAAAAATGATAATCGGAGACCGTTGAAATAAACAATCAAATGGAGAGCGATGGGCAAGAACAGGAGCAGGCATGCGATTTATAAGATAAACAGAGGTTTCAAAAGCATAATTCCAAAATAAAAAAGGGTGCTTTACATTGCCCTAAAAGAGTAAGACCTGTTTCCATAATAGGCCTATGACGACGCTCTACTGTGCCATTTTGTTCATGAGTGTGGGGACAAATCAGATGATGGTGAATACCAACGGTCTGAAAAAATATGGATAATTTTTGGTATTCACCACCCCAATCAGTTTGAATAGATTTTATTTTTAATTAAAATTGACGTTCAACGAGAGTCAGAAATTGATGAAAAACAGAGTAAACATCAGACTTGGCAACGAGAGGATAATACCATACATATTTAGTATAAGCATCAACAAAGATAACAAAATAACGATAGCCATTTGAAGAAAAGAGAGGAGCAGGGCCCCATACATCACTAAAAATTAATTCAAGTGGAGCAGAAGTATTGTGACCCGTAGGTCCTAAAGACAAACACGATGATTTTGCTAAAGGACAACTTTGACATTGAAAATTAAGGCGTTTGTTGTTACAAATGATCTTATTTTTTGAGATTAACAATTGAAAAATACATGAAGTAGAATGACCTAGTCGACGATGCCATAAATCGGCAGAGGCAGAAGTGCAGGGACACTAATAGGCTTGAGGAACTGACTTGATGGAAGACTTGGTCAGGGCATAGAGACCATCTTGAATCTGACCTAAGAGAAGGACTTCATGGGTGTTGAGATCCTTGACATAAAACACACGAGGGTGAAATTCAAAATAAACATTATTATCAAGACAAAATTTCTGAACAGAGAGCAAAGGTTTTGTGATTGCAGGAACATGAAGAACATTAGATAAGGTGAAAGAATGATGTGGTGTATATATTTTTGTATGACCGAGATGAGATATAGGGAGGCCCTTACCATCACCAACATGCAAATTATCATTACTAAGATACGGTTCTGAAGCAGTCAGGTGGCAAGATCAGGTGTGACGTGTTGATTGGCACCAATATCTGGAAACCAATCAACGGAACCGGATGAGGAGAGATTGCGCGCACCAGATTGGCGAGGCTATTGGCCATAACCTCGCTACTGGAATTGAGGACGATGGGGGAGCTGTATGGCTGAAATTCCGACACGGTTGCGGCGTGGATTCTCGCCCCCTATTGCACCGCCAAGAGTCCCGCCATGAGCCCCGCTAACCGTCACCGAAGGAGGAGTTTTGGAAGGCTGCGGTGATCGTGTCCGGAGCCAACAAACTGTTGCCTCTACTCGCCGGATGGTTGGGACGCTGACCACCATTGAAGCGGCCCCCGCTACGACGGAAATTGTCAAAGGTCCGGCGTGTGTAACAAGGGCGGATGATGGAGTCTTGGGTGTGGGCGGTAGAGGAGCATGTATGGTAGCGAAGATTTGTGAAGAAATTCACGCGTGAGGAGATGACTTGTGAAGATCGCATATGATAAAGGTTCGGCCTTGGTAATAAGACTTGTAACTAAGTCTTTAAACTCTCCTCGAAGACCACGAAACACATATAAATTGAAATCTTCAAGCGAAATTGGCCGACCAGTAGCGGCCAATTCATCAAATAAGGCCTTAGCTTTTTGCATAAATTGAGTTACTGATTCATCACCGTGTTGAAGATCCTGAAAAGAGTCATGAAGTTGCATAATACGAGAGTTGGAGGTGGAAGCGAGAGCTCGCTCAAGAGTGCGCCAAGCTGAACAAGAGCTTTGACAGTCAACAACAAAATGCAAAACTTCCATAGATAGGGAGGAAAGAAGAGCACTCAGAATGAGTTGGTCCTGTTGTTTCCAGCAAAGAAAGAGCGGATTTACCTGAAGAGAGATACCATCTCCGGCAAGAACATGTGAAGGTGGACATGTGTTGGAGCCATCAACAAAACCAAAAACTCCTTGGCCTAGGAGATACGGCAGCATCTGCATACGCCAATATAAATAATTGGTGTTTGTTAATTTGAGGGAGATGACTTGATGAGTGTGAGAGAGGGAGATAATGCTTGCGGCAGCAGAGACAGCAGCTGCATCAGACATAGGCTACAAGAGGAGGTGTTCACCAACCATGGCAGAGGAGAAACCAGGCGGTGAGGCAGCAGAGGAGGCGCTGCAATAGAAGAAGGCTGCACTGCCGGAGAAGAAGGCTAGACTGCTAGTGCTGCAGAAGAAGAAGATGTATGTGGCGATTGTTCCATTGAAGAAGGGAGGCTGTGAGAAAAGTAGGTTAATTATTTTAGGGCTTGCGGCTTTGATACCATATTAAGAATAATAGAATGTGTTAGGTTGTGCCTTAGCCAACCTTCCTATTTATATATATGCAGCATAACACTGCAGTAACTGTAGGGATTACAACATTGGAATAATCCTATATTAATTTTCTATTCTGATATATACATGCTATACATTCTATAATACTAGAAATCAATTATCAACCTAGGAAACCCAAAAAAGGTCCAAAAACACAATAAAACCGAGAAAAAAAATTTCTTCAACTTCAATCTAATTTTTTAAGAAATATTAAGGTTCTAAAGAACCACAATCAAACTTCTCTCATCAAATGAAAGCCATTGACACGAAGATCAATCATTTTTGTTGTAGGGATCGGTGTAACCAACAACTTTCTCGAGGACGAGCAAGAGCTAAGTGTGGGGGTATTTGATGCAACCATATTATTTGATAGTTTTACCCATATTTACCTAATATTTTGCCTATGTTTTATATATAAAATGCCTTGATATTCTTTGTTTTATGTTTTGAAGGCACTTTTGGATGTAAGATTCAAAACGAAGTAAATTGAAGATAATTAACAGATTTGACCTCTGATCGATGTTTTGTGCAGAACTTGAGCTCTAGGGGTCGAAACGATGTGATTTTAGTGGAATTAGAAATCTAATATCCATAGCTTTCTGTACATATATTGAATGAAAAATAAAAAGAGAAATAGCATGGAGATCACAACCTTTAAAGACAAATCTCGCATTCTGCCAGTGTTGACCTTTGGTCATTCCGACTTGAATATCTTGAGATAGAGAAGTCCATTTGATGCCAACTCAACTATGTTGAATTTCTGACTCAAAGACCTATCATAATACCATGGAAAGAACAAAATTTATGTGCCTTTCATTGGTATTTCGAGTTTTCATTTGGACTACGCGATCATTTGGACTTTTCAAGACTGATCTCACCATGGTAAGAACAAAATTTATGTGCATTTCATTGGTATTTCGAGTTTTCAACAGCCAAGTGTTCTATTCCGGAGCTTTCCTTTGATTTGGCATTTAAATTTCTCTGTGTTTGGTTGGGAAGATGGGTTTTAAAACATCACTACGCATTTTGTTTGTTAAGAGAATGGACAATTCCTTTTCAAGAAAGAAAAAGGCCAAATTGTACTTAAAAAAAAAGCCCCTTGAACTTAACTTCTGAACAAAAAAAATCCTAATTTTCTATCCTAAACATTATGATTTTTGGAATAGGCTTGTTTTGTTAGGAAATAATAATAATAAAAAAAGCCAGACCCATAACATCTTTTTAATTGCTTTCTATGTCCTATTAATAATGATAAAAAAAGTAAAAAGAAATACTCAATTTTTTAATGTAACATCATTATCAACAATATTTGAAATACATGGAATCATTATTTTTAGGCAAATAAATCCAAAATATTATTGCATATTTCACCTCCAACAACCTATTTAATTTATTGAAACAGACCCAATCACTAGAAGCAACACCACAACCGCCACCAAGAACCGCGACCCACCGCCACCAAGGCAAAGACTAGCAACAATGACAAAGAAAGACGAGCACTGGCACGGGCATGGGCACGGGCATGAGCACGAGCACGAACACCATCAGCATCAGTAGCGGCAGCAACAAAGTATATTTAATTAGGATTTTCAATTTAGGTTTGTTGTATGGGTTTATGGGACTTTCTTTGATTTTCCTTTTCTTTTATGACTTGCATACTTAGAATAAGAAGTTGTAAAGAGACGATGAAGATGGGTTAAGGTTTTTCTCTTTATTTTATAAGTTTCTTTATCGAATCTATTGTTTAAGAGTAAATTGAAAAAATATTTGGAAAATGAGTTCGGGGGGTATTTGTTGGTTGAGTATTATTATTAATGTTTTTTTAAAAAAAAACAATTTAGTTAAAGAGAAAAGAAAGGAAAAGTTAAGTTTATGAGCTAGCTCTATTTACACTTTTACGGTGCACAAGGCTTTTGGATCCGCCATTTAAGAGGGGCCCAAAGTTCTTGGGCCTAGTGTTACAAACAGACCCACTTAAACTTGAGTAAGTTTATTATTATTAATATTAAAAATATTATTATTTGAATTATAAATATTTTTTTTATTATTATTATTATTAAAAATATTATTATTTGTATTACAAATATTATTATTTTTATGATGTTTAATATTATTAATATTGAAAATATTATTATTTGTATTATAATTAATATTGCTAATATGAAAAATATTATTATTTCTAGTATAAATTTTATTTTATTTTATTATAATTAATATTATTAATATCATAATTAAGAAATTTTGAAAATATATCATTAATTTTGAAAAACAACCATAAATTTGATTTGAATGGTAAAATTATTATTATTGTTATTATTATTATTATTATTATTAAATTAATAAATTTGAAGAAAAATATTATTTTTATCGAAGAAAAACAATAAGTTTTATTTGAAGGGATTAAAAACTATAAAAACTTAGGTCAAATAAGTTTAATATTATTATTAATATCATAAATATTATTAAATTTGAAATAAATTTTATTATTATGGAAAAAAACATAGATGAAATTTGAAGGGTAAAATCAATTTTTTTTTTATTATTTTTAACTTGGGTCTGGAAGGACATGTCAGACCCAAATTGCTTGCGAATGGCAAGGGCAGACCCAAGTTCCTTGGGTCTTGCGTACCTTACCTGGCCCATGACAATCGGGTAAAGCGTTAGACCCTAGGCTAATGGTTCCATGTCATGACCTAATGATCTTGAATCTTGCATCCTCACCCAACTCTAATGGGTTCGGATTGTGGCTGGACCCAAGCCTTTTGGGTCCCTCATTTTAGAGGGGCTCAAAACTCTTGAGTCTAGTGTTGCAGGCAAACCCACTTAAACTTGGATAAGTTTATTGTTATTATTAATATTAAAATATTATTATTTTGGTTTATAAATATTTTTATTTTTATGATGATTAATATAATTAATATTAAAAATATTATTATTTATGGTATAATTAATATTATTAATATTAAAAATATTATTATTTGTGTTATAAATTTTATTGTTTTTATTATAATTAATATTACTAGTATCATAATTAAAAATTTAAAAAATATATCATTAATTTTGAAAACACAATAGATTTGATTTGAAGGGTAAAATTATTATTATTATTATTATTATTATTAAATTAATAAATTTGAAGAAAAATATTATTATTATCGAAGAAAAAAAAATGTTTTATTTAAGGGGATTAAAAACTATAAAAATAAGTTTAATATTATTATTAATATCATAAATATTATTAAATTTGAAATAAATTTTATTACTATGAAAAAAAACATATATGTGATTTGAAGGGTAAAATCAATAATTTTTATTACTATTAACTTAGGTCTAGAAGGGCATGTCAGACCCAAGTTGCTTGGGAGTGACAGGGGGAAGACCCAAGTCCCCCGAGTATTGCAGCCCTATCTGACCCAAGACAATTGGGTCAAGAGTCAGACCCTAGGCTAATGGGTCTGTGTCAGGACCTAATGCTCTTAGGTCTTGCATCTTCACCCAACTCTAATAGGTTCGGATTGTAGCCAAATCCAAGGCTTTTGGGTCCCTCATTTTAGAGGGCCTCAAAGCTCTTGGGCTTGATGTTGCAGCCATACCCACTTAAACTTTGGTACGTTTATTGTTATTATTAATATTAAAAATATTATTATATGTATTAAAAATATTTTTAATTTTAATATTAAAATATTACTATTTTGGTTTATAAATATTTTTATTTTTATGATGATTATTATTATTTGTATTATAATTAATATTGTTAATATTAAAAATATTATTATTTGTATTATAAATTTTATTGTTTTTATTATAATTAATATTACTAATATCATAATTAAAAAGTTTAAAAATATATCATTAATTTTGAAAAACACAATAGATTTGATTTGAAATGTAACATTATTATTATTATTATTATTAATAAATTAATAAATTTGAAGAAAAATATTATTATTATCGAAGAAAAACAATAAGTTTTATTTGAGGGGATTAAAAGCTATAAACATTTAGGTCAGATAAGTTTAATATTATTATTAATATCATAAATATTATTAAATGTGAAATAATTTTATTACTATCGAAAAAAACATAGATATGATTTGAAGAGTAAAATCAATTATTTTTATTATTATTAACTTGGGTCTGGAAGGGCATATCTGACCTAAGTTGTTTGGGAGTGCTAGGGGGGAGACTCATGTCCCTTGGGTATTGCAGCCCTACCTAGCCTAAGACAATTGGGTCAGGAGTCAGACTATAGGCTAATGGGTCCGCCTCAGGATTCAATGTTCTCAAGTCTTGCGTCCTCACCTAAATGTAATGGGTTCGAATTGCAGTCAAACCCAAGGTTTTTGAGTCTCTCATATAAAAGGGATAAAAAGCTCTTAGGCCTGATATTGTACGCAGACCCACTTAAAGTTGGGTAAGTTTATTGTTATTATTAATATTAAAAATATAATTATTTGTATTATAAATATTTTTAATTTTAATATTATTAATATTATTAATTTTATTATAATTAATATTTTTAATATTAAAAATAATATTATGTGTTATAAATGTTATTGTTTTTATTAAAATTAATATTATTAATATCATAATTAAGAAATTTTAAAAATATATCATTAATTTTGAAAAACAAAAATAGATTTGATTTCAAGGGTAAAATTATTATTATTATTATTATTGTTATTGCTATTGTTATTGTTATTATTATTATTATTATCGAAGAAAAACAATAAGTTTTATTTGAGCGGATTGAAAACTATAAAAACTTAGGTCATATAAGTTTAATATTATTATTAATATCATAAATATTATTAAATTCATTCATATTATTAAATTTGAAATAAATTTTAGTATTATAAAAAAACATATATGTGATTTGAATGGTAAAATCAATTATTTTTATTATTATTAACTTGAGTTTGGAAGGGCATGCCAGACCCAAGTTGCTTGGGAGTGGCAAGGGGTAGACCTAAGTGCCCTAGGTCTTGGAGCCGTACCTGGCCCAAGACAATTGGGTCAAGATTCAAACCCTAGGCTAATGGGTTCGCGTCAGGATCCAATGCTTTTGGGTCTTGTGTCTTCACCCAACTCTAATGGGTTCAAAATGCAGCCAGACCCAAGACTTTTGAGTCCTCCATTTAAGAGGGGCCCAAAGCTGTTAAGCCTGATGTTCAGCTAGACCCACTTGAACTTGGGTAAGTTTATTATTATTTTCATAACCTATTTTTGGATTATTCTTAAATTCATTTCCTTTTTTATCAACAAAAAAAATCCAAAATAGTGTTGTTTTAAACCACATTGTTCTCCTTCTTTCCCTGTGTGTGCAAAGGTAGGGAAGAAGGAGATTTTTAAAATCTTCTTTCCTCGCTCACTCTCTCCCCAGACTTGACACCATCCATACCCACCATACCCGACCAACATGATAAAGAAAAGAGAGGGAAACCTTAACCTATGCTTGGACAGGGTAGGGTGGCCCTCTCCCCCTGCTTCCTATAAATACAGGGGGAGAACTAGAAATAGAGGGGGGGGGGCAAGATTTCAAAGAAAGATAGAGAGAAGAGGGTGAAACAAAAGTAGAAGAGAGGAGATTTTAGTGAGGTGGACAAAAGTTTTAAGAGAGAGACAAAATAGAGAAAAGGAACAAAGGGGGGAAGAATAGGAAAAAAAGAGGACGAGGAGATTGTTTTTGAAATCAGAGAGAAGGAAATAGGGGATGAAAAAAAGACAGGGGAAAGGAGAAGAGATAACAAAGAAGAAGAGTAACCTCACTCTCCTTTTGGTCTCTCTCTCTCTTTGTTTGAAATAGTGTCACCGTCAGCCTCTCGCCATCTTCTTCCCCCTCCGAGCTACACTATAACAATCATGAAGAAAAAGAAGAAATCGGTGCCTCTACACAAAAGGGAAAAACAACAGCAATGATAGGTTTTTTTCACCGCCTCCTGGAACCAACGCCCGATCGCCACCAGCAGCACCGCCAACAATAGTAGCACTAGCGTAAGAGGGAAGAACACCGTCAAAAATAGAAGAAGAATGGGAGAAGAGGAGGGAACAAAGAAAAAAAGGAATAACATAGAGAAGTAAAGAAGAAGAAGAAGAAGAAGAAGAAGAACTATCGACCGACCACCCTCAGCTCCCTAGTTCGCAACCGTAACACCACCACCACTAGCGAGCGCCACCATGAGCCACCTCAGGTTAGCTTCCCGCTCTTCTTCATCTTCTTCATCGCCTCCACTGTTCTGCAAGTGAATAGTGGAGAGTGAATTTAATTCACTCCATTGTTCACGTTGCATGTGAACAGTGGAGAGATCCTCCACTGTTCTTGGGTCGGACAGCACCGACCCACACCAAAATGGTTAGGCCGGGTACGACCTAGTCCAAAAATAATTTCAAAAAAAAATCCTTTCAAAATGTGATTTTCCCACTTATTTTTTTTTATAAACTTTGCTTAATCTTGGTTTGTATTTTTAAACTGTAAAGATATAAATTCAGTATTAAAATACTCGATTTTCATCGAAACATTGCAAAAATTATATATAAAAAAAATTTCATGCATATGACCAAGTCTCTCAAAGATATAAAAAAAAAATCATATTGTATTTTCATACAACAAAACTTCAAAAAGTATATGTTTTAGCATGTATTTTGGCTTTAATAACCAGTTTATTAAAGTTATGAGAACTAGACCAATATTTTAAAAATACCCCAAAAATATTTTGTTTTCTTTTAGTATATGTTGTGGAACGTCACCGCGCAGCGTCTGTTTGTCGATTTTTCATTTCTTTGCTTGATTGGTTCTTGGGAGTCGCCACCTAGTATTTCATTGAAGGGCTACTAGGAAACCCGAGTGTACTGATCTTGTCAGAGATTCACGGGTAAGGGACTGGTTGTGGTTAGGGAAGGTATTAGCACCCCTAATGCAACCTACCTGAGGTAAGCTGCTTCGTGGCTTTGATGTGTTAAAGAAGTTTTAAAAATTTTATCTTTTCATCAGATATTAGAAATACGACTTACGTGTAAGTTCATAATTCTTGACCGTGAGCAAGTCAAAATATTAAATTCTTCTTTATTCTTTGCGATTTTATCATAAAAAGAACATCCATAAAAAAAATACAAACGACAAATTCACTTTCACTATATTTTTCTTTTTTTCTCTTTTTTTAATAATTCAATAACATATATAAAAAAATACAAACACACACACATCCTTTTTTTTTACTATGTTTTTCTCATTCACCCATATTTGCATGTTACAAAATATTAAAAGTTCAAAATAAATCAAACAGTAATCTAAATATACACAGCAATGTCTGAAAATAACAAAAAAAACATAAGTAAATCCTCGGGAACAGTGCTAGAACAATGGTGGCGCGTTGTTCCACGCGCCACCGCCACTGGCGGCGGGTGGGTTCACGCGTCGCTGCTAATGAAGGCAACAAAAATCGGTGGATCGGGAACGTCTTCCTCTTCTCTATCTCCCTACGCTGGCGGTGACTTGCAAAACAACCGAAAACACAACATGCAATTGATTTTAATTTTTCTTTCTTTTTGGTCCAGATCAATTCACAGTCTTCCTCTTTTCCAGATCTGTGTCCTCTCTTCCTCTAGGAATGATTTTTCTTCTGCCGTCGCGGGCGCATTCGGTTGCGGAAGTCTCGTGGATCGCTAGAGCTCCGGTGGAGATGGGAGGTAGTTATCCGGTCAGCTAGTTCGGTTGGAGGAAGGCAAGCAGCGGTTGGTTTCTGTGGAGACCAATCTACAAGGAAAAGGAAAAGAACAAAGAAGAAGAATAGATACGGGGAAGAGAAGGTCGGGTCGTGGTGCGTCGGTGGTAGCTAGGTGAGGGAGGCTGATGGGTCGGTTGAGAGAGGAGAGGGACGACGCTGAGAGGAAGTTGTGGTTCTGTGAGGGGGAATTTGGTGATGGTTGTGGGGCTATTGGGTGGAGGAGTTGGGTTTGCTCGGGTTACGGAGAGAGATGAGGGGCTGTCTTGGCTAGTCTGTGGGGGAAGGAGATGGTGGAACCAGTTGGGAGAGGGGAGAAGAAGATGGTGAGCGACGGCTTGGGAGAGAAAAATCAAAGCCGGGGGGGGGAGCGGCTGTTTGGTTAGAGATAGGTTTAGGTTTAGGTTTTTTTTGTGTTTTTTTCTTTCAAAATTGCCCCCTCCCTCTTGTGTATGTGTTGGAAACTCCTATTTATAGGCAAAAATGTTGATAGGTTTCCAAACTTGGTCCCCCAACTTCTTCTTTTTTTTTGTAAATTTGATTTTTCTTATTTTTTTGGATTTTTCTTATCAACATCGACTAAAATGAGGAAAATCGGTGATTTTAAAAATAACGCGTTAAAAGTCGAACGCGTTCCAAAGTTCTTTGAAAATTTAAATTCTTTTGAGACGATGCTGAAAATGTTAAAAACGATGCAAATATATTAAAAAATATATTTTTTGGATTTTTGTTATTTTTGGATTTTTTTCAAAAATTTTATCAAAAAGCTGGGTAAAAAATTAGGTAACAACAGATGCCCCCTCTTAACAACGCTTACGAAGCAAAACTCCTCAATGTTTTGCATAGTAAGCTTTGTAAAGAAAACTTGTCTTCTTATCTTCCTAACTTGCTTTATATCCACTCATCTAAAGACCTTACTTTTTTTTTCTTTTTCTGTTTCTTTCTCTTTTCCTTCTTCTTTATTCTCCTCTCTCTCTCTCTCTCTCTCTCTCTCTCTCTCTCTCTCTTTTTCTCTTTTTCTTTTCAGTTAACCTGAGATCCCATCTAGCGACCTACTTTAACCAAAACCAAAGAATGTGTCTAGCTCGGTCAACCTGAAATCCCATCTAGCGATTCCCGATTCCCTTTAACCAAAGCCACCTGAGATCCCATCTGGCGACCTCTTTTAACCAAAACCAAAGAATGTGTGTAGCCCGATCAACCTGAAATCCCATCTGGCGATTCCCCTTAACCAAAGCCACCTGAGATCCCTTCTAGCGACCTCCTTTAACCAAAACCAAAGACTGTGTATAGCTCGGTCAACTTGAAATCCCATCTGGCGATTTCCTTTAACCAAAGCTACTTGAGATCCCTTCTGGCGACCTCCTTTAACCAAAACCAAAGAAAATGTGTAGCTCGGTCAACCTGAAATCCCATCTGGCGATTCCCTTTAACCAAAGCTACCTGAGATCCCTTATGGCGACCTCTTTTAACCAAAACCAAAGAAAATGTGTAGCTCGGTAAACCTGAAATCCCATCTGGCGATTCCCTTTAACCAAAGCCATCTAAGATCCCATCTGGCGACCTCTTTTAACCAAAACCAAAGAAAATGTGTTGCTCGGTCAACCTAAAATCCCATCTGGTGATTTCCATTAACCAAAGCAACTTGAGATGCCTTCTGGGGACCTCGTTTAACCAAAACCAAATAATGTGTGTAGCTCGGTCACCCTGAAATCCCATCTAGCGATTCCCCTTAACCAAAGCCACCTGAGATCCCTTCTGGCGACCTTCATTAACCAAAACAAAAGAATATGTGTAGCTCGGTCAACCTAAAATCCCATCTAGCGATTCCCTTTAACTAAAACCAAAGAATGTGTGTAGCTTGGTCAACCTGAAATCCCATCTAGCGATTCCCTTTAACCAAAGCTACATGACATCCCTTCTTGCGACCTCTTTTTGCCAAAACCAAAGAAAATATGTAGCTTGGTCAACCTAAAATCCTATCTGGCGATTCCCTTTAACCAAAGCTACCTGAGATCCCTTATGACGACCTCTTTTAACCAAAACCAAAGAATGTGTGTAGCTCGGTCAACTTGAAATCCCATCTGGCGATTCCCTTTAACCAAAGTTATTTGAGATCCCTTCGGAGACCTCTTTTAACCAAAACCAAAGAAAATGTGTAGCTCGATAAACCACGAAATCCCATCCGGCGATTCCCATTAACCAAAGCCATCGAGATCCCATCTGGCGACCTCTTTTAGCTAAAACCAAAGAAAATATGTAGCTCGGTCAACCTGAAATCCCATCTAGTGATTTCCCTTAACCAAAGCAACCTGAGATGCCTTCTGGCAACCTCTTTTAAGCAAAACCAAAGAATGTGTGTAGCTCGGTCAACCTGAAATCCCATCTGGCGATTCCCCATAACCAAAGCCACCTGAGACCCCTTCTAGCGACCTCCTTTAACCAAAACCAAAGAATGTGTATAGCTCGGTCAACTTGAAATCCCATCTGGCGATTTCCTTTAACCAAAGCTACTTGAGATCCCTTCTGGCGAACTCCTTTAACCAAAACCAAAGAAAATGTGTAGCTCGGTAAACCTAAAACCCCATCTGGCGATTCCCTTTAACCAAAGCTACCTGAGATCCCTTATGGCGACCTCTTTTAACCAAAACCAAAGAAAATGTGTAGCTCGGTCACCCTGAAATCCCATCTAGCGATTCCCCTTAACCAAAGCCACCTGAGATCCCTTCTGGCGACCTTCATTAACCAAAACAAAAGAATATGTGTAGCTCGGTCAACCTAAAATCCCATCTAGCGATTCCCTTTAACTAAAACCAAAGAATGTGTGTAGCTTGGTCAACCTGAAATCCCATCTAGCGATTCCCTTTAACCAAAGCTACATGACATCCCTTCTTGCGACCTCTTTTTGCCAAAACCAAAGAAAATATGTAGCTTGGTCAACCTAAAATCCTATCTGGCGATTCCCTTTAACCAAAGCTACCTGAGATCCCTTATGACGACCTCTTTTAACCAAAACCAAAGAATGTGTGTAGCTCGGTCAACTTGAAATCCCATCTGGCGATTCCCTTTAACCAAAGTTATTTGAGATCCCTTCTGGAGACCTCTTTTAACCAAAACCAAAGAAAATGTGTAGCTCGATAAACCTGAAATCCCATCTGGCGATTCCCATTAACCAAAGCCATCTGAGATCCCATCTGACGACCTCTTTTAGCTAAAACCAAAGAAAATATGTAGCTCGGTCAACCTGAAATCCCATCTAGTGATTTCCCTTAACCAAAGCAACCTGAGATGCCTTCTGGCAACCTCTTTTAAGCAAAACCAAAGAATGTGTGTAGCTCGGTCAACTCCGAAATCCCATCCGGCGATTCCCCATAACCAAAGCCACCCGAGACCCCTTCTAGCGACCTCCTTTAACCAAAACCAAAGAATGTGTATAGCTCGGTCAACTTGAAATCCCATCCGGCGATTTCCTTTAACCAAAGCTACTTGAGATCCCTTCTGGCGAACTCCTTTAACCAAAACCAAAGAAAATGTGTAGCTCGGTAAACCTAAAACCCCATCTGGCGATTCCCTTTAACCAAAGCTACCTGAGATCCCTTATGGCGACCTCTTTTAACCAAAACCAAAGAAAATGTGTAGCTCGGTAAACCTGAAATCCCATCTGGCGATTCCCATTAACCAAAGCCATCTGAGATCCCATATGGCGACCTCTTTTAACCAAAACCAAAAAAAATGTGTAGCTCGGTCAACCTGAAATCCCATCTGGTGATTTCCCTTAACCAAAGCAACCTGAGATGCCTTTTGGGGACCTCCTTTAACCAAAACCAAATAATGTGCGAAGCTCGGTCACTCTGAAATCCCATCTGGCGATTCCCCTTAACCAAAGCCACCTGAGATCCCTTCTGGCGACCTTCATTAACCAAAAAAAAAGAATGTGTGTAGCTCGGTCAACTCCGAAATCCCATCTAGCGATTCCCTTTAACTAAAACCAAAGAATGTGTGTAGCTTGGTCAACCTGAAATCCCATCTAGCGATTCCCTTTAACCAAAGCTACATGAGATCCCTTCTTGCGACCTCTTTTTGCCAAAACCAAAGAAAATATATAGCTTGGTCAACCTAAAATCCCATCTGGCGATTCCCTTTAACCAAAGCTACCTGACATCCCTTATGACAACCTCTTTTAACCAAAACTAAAGAATGTGTGTAGCTCGGTCAACTTGAAATCCCATCTGGCGATTCCCTTTAACCAAAGTTATTTGAGATCCCTTCTGGCAACCTCTTTTAACCAAAACCAAAGAAAATGTGTAGCTCGATAAACCTGAAATCCCATCTGGCGATTCCCATTAACCAAAGCCATCTAACATCCCATCTGGCGACCTCTTTTAGCTAAAACCAAAGATAATATGTAGCTCGGTCAACCTGAAATCCCATCTAGTGATTTCCCTTAACTAAAGCAACCTGAGATGCCTTCTGGCGACCTCCTTTAACCAAAACCAAAGAATATGTGTAAGCCGGTCAACCTGAAATCCCATCTGGCGATTCCCCTTAAACAAAGCCACCTGAGATCCCTTCTAATGACCTCCTTTAACCAAAACCAAACAATGTGTATAGCTCGGTCAACTTGAAATCCCATCTGGCGATTTCCGTTAACCAAAGCTACTTGAGATCCCTTCTGGCGACCTCCTTTAACCAAAACAAAAGAATGTGTGAGCTCGGTCAACCTGAAATCCCATCTAGCGATTCCCTTTAACCAAAACCAAAGAATATGTGAAGCTCGGTCACCCTGAAATCCCATCTAGCGATTCCCCTTAACCAAAGCCACCTGAGATCCCTTCTGGCAACCTCCATTAACCAAAACAAAAGAATCTGCTCTTGCTTCTTGTCCTATACGAGCCATCCTACAACATGTTTCCAAATTCACATCAATATTTCAATCCCTGGAACTTCAACCAGTGACTCTGATACCAACTGTAACAGCCTCAAAAGTTAAATCAATTTATCCGTTTAACTTCCACATAAAGGGTAAATTGAGCATTTTGTTTTATTAAGTTCACCGAAATTATTAACGAAATTTCGGCAAAGTCTCCCCTATATCGGGAGGTCCCAAGTTATCAACAATTTACCCTGCACACAATTATAATCACATCTCACCCATAATCACATTCATAATTGGTACAAATCAACCATTTAATTCATTCAAGAATAAACTCAGGACAAATCTTCATACTCAATCTCCATCTCATATCACATGCATAAGTTAGTATTTAAGAGAACCATCCAAGCACTGAAATTTCATATATAAGCACAACACAGTTTAGCATTCTAAACATAAGCTAGTACACTATAATTTCCCAAGCATAGAGTAATACATAAATATTCCAAAAACAAAATAATATAAGGAGTATAATATTCTATTTAGGTTACATGTTTACCGCATAACAAAATTACATGAATAATCCCTAAGTTCCTAACTTATACAAAAAGGGATCAAGGAACCTAAATTCTACTCCTGACGTGAATGGGAGGGACTTGCAAAACATAAATTTTCCAAATAATTAAAAATAAATAAAATACAAACAATTCATAGAAGAAAATTTATATAGCTCATCTACCTACTTAAGTCATATGCAATTCAATACACTATCACCAACCCCTTTTAAGAATTATCTAATTTATTTCCTTTAACTACTTCTCCCTACATGAGGAAGACTACTGCCGACACTAATGACCTCCATTAGTGTCTTTAGTTGCCCGTCTTGGGGTCAACTAATCAAATTCATGAAAATGTCAACACTAACACAATCGTTGGTGTCATTAACTACTTTTGGACCGAAATAGTTAATCAATGTTCTATGTTACCTTGGGAGGTCCTCGGGTATGCTGATGTCAAGGATTCTTGACATCATTAGCTTTCACCTCGGAAAGCTAATCAAGTCTATAAATTTTGTCGATATTGACGTCACTCGTCGATATCATTAACTATTCTAAACCCGAATAGTTAATCAAATTTTATATTTCTCCTCCCACGTACTGGTAATGCCGATGTTAACCAACTTGGCTAACATCATTAGCCTCCCATATCTGGGACAGGCTAATCAAATTCGAGAAATAGTGATTCCTAAAATTCATTGTTACTATTCATTTCCTCCAAAAGAACCCATAAATTAAATCTAGTTCTCCATTTATATTTTCCCGTCATTTAACCTTTCCTTTCCCCCTTTTCTATTCCTCATCAATAAGCACCAAATTTTTTAGTTCAATAGTTAGTTAAAATAATTATTAACTAGAGGAGATATAGGTACGGAGTACCTACCTGCTGTAGACACTCGATTTGCGTTCCCCTGTTGTTGCTGCACTCCTCCCGCGGTTCCTCTTGAAACCATAAACACCCATCATTATTCCATATTAGTCCACATATCACAACACAGCAGAAACAATGGCAATAATATTCATTTCTCTTTTACCAATCTTTTCTTTGTCACTTACATTCCTCATTATTATCCTTTAACATTTTCAGCTCATTAGTAGTCCAAGTGGACATCATGAATTCAATTTTGATCACAGTTTATTCCTTTTTGAAGATCAAGACACGATATTACACACTTTACAAAGGGCAAGAAAACAAATTCTACTCTTAATATGGCTAAATTTTGTCATTTTATCGACTTGACCGAATCTACCAACGGGGTGGAAGCTTGACCTCTCCTCATATTTTTATTTGTATCTGGAGTTTCAGGACTCCAAATTAGGCGGGGTTAGACTCTTTGGAAAGCTAACACTCCTGACTATAACTTCTATGGGGGACCCTCCCTGGATTCTATCATCTTAAGGTCCAAATTCCCTAAAAAACCAGGGCAACGAACCTGCCCTGTTTTGTTAATGGAGAAGGTATCTCCAATTTATCTTCAATTCCTACTTCCTCATTAGATACAACTATGCCTTTCCTTTATTCATGGCAACCCATCTCATTTATGTCCTCCCAAAGTCATTTATACCAAGTTAATTAATTAAGCAATCATAAGTTCTCCTCCCCTCTTTTCTTCCCTTATAGTGGTCGGTCACCCTACATCTGTTTCTCTCTCTATTTTTTTTATTCCTTGCATCCCTCCACATTCAATACCATTTCTATCACTAAATTATGCATCAAGAATTACTTAATCCACCAGAATTTCTCTTCCCTCCTTGCATTGTCTCTTAGCCGAAATATGCCCAAGGAAACTAAGAGTTCCCTTCCTCTCTTTTATGCACTCATTTCATTTTTTTTATAAGGCACTTATACTATTCTAGTCCACTTAATTTCAATCACTTTTGCATTTTCCCAAAATTTTATATTCAAGAACCCTAGTTTCCAATTCAAGAAAATTATGAACTTCTAATCAAATTAAAGTTAATTTCATAGAAATTAGGATTAGAACTCTTTACTTGGATGAAATCTAAACTTTACTTCACAAACTTTAAAAGAATCTTAGCCTTCTTCTCCTTGCATATAGCCGGTCACTCTTCCCCCTCTTTTCATAATGTTATCAGCCGACCATGGATGAGAGAAGGAATGGGTATTGATAGTCCCATTTTTTTTAATTCCAATTTGGCCGTATCTTTCTCCCTTTTTCTTAATTAAGCCTCTTTTTTTTCTTCTCCTTAACTAATAAATTTTATCATCATTATTATTATTTCTGTAGTTACATTATTTCTATATTTTAATAAAATTTAAATTATTATAAATCCCCCCTCTTTTTTTGGTATAATTTGTTCTCGGGTTTCACATGGTTGGTCTGTTGGGGTACGGCAGAGGGCAGAACATGAGTGTTGTTTGGGCCGGTTGGTAAAGTGGTAGGTTGAAAGAATTAGGGAGGATTCAAGGGTGGAAGGTGTGTAGGCTGTGTGGAGCGTACTAGGGTATGTGTTATCTGTTCAAAGTTCGCAAGAAGAAAGACATTTTCATGAAAACGAACATGACGGGAGATATAAATATGATGAGAAGCTAAATCAAGAGAACGAAACCAAGATGAGATGAGCTATATCCTAAGAACACACATGGTATAGGTACATTCTATAATACTCACAAAGGGTTATTGGTGTGAAATCCATAGATCAAATTGCTATGTAAACTTTTGAAAATTGGTTTGACAAGGGAGATTGTCTCTTGTCTAGATCTCTTAATAAATTAGTCATTCACTGCAAGAAAGACATCTCATCAAACAACTGAAACCCAAATTTCACCAAACTTAGGTTAACTTTGCACTTTCCTATATTTGTGCATGTATCTTCCTTAAGTACTAGACTTGTCTTATCCTAGAAAAACTAAAAGCTAACCTTCCTCCAAAAAAAAAACCGTCTTTGAAGGTAAGAATTTGAGTATCGTTTTGGGAAGTGGTGTTGTTTGGTGTGATTGTTTTTTATATATATAATCCTTTTAATGCACAAAACATCATCATTAAAAGCAAGTTTTTCATACCTTTTCTTATTTTTTTATATGAGTTTCATAAAAAAAAAAATCACCATACCACACTCTCAAACATACACCATAAAATAACAATACATTTTCAAAATTATAGGAAAAAAATAATAGAGATTATATAGTTCTTAACATAGTTGTTAAATTTGATTCGAGATGTAACCTAACTTGACTTAGAGTTTAAATTAGTAGTTGGTTAAGTCAATTTATGAGTTATTAGGTGAATTTAAATCTATTATTTTTATCTAGAATAATGTTGTTTGGTTGGGAAGATGGGTTTTAAAAAATCACTACGCATTTTGTTTGTTAACAGAATGGACAGTTCCTTTTCAGGAAAGAAAAAGGCCAAATTGTACTAAAAGAAAAGGCCCCTTGAACTTAACTTCTAAACAAAAAAATCCTGATTTTCTATCCTAAACATTATGATTTTTTGAATAGGCTTGTTCTGTTAGGAAATTAACAAAAAAAAAAAGAAAAACCCAGGCCCATAACATCTTTTTAATCGCTCTCTATGTCTCTATTAATAATGATAAAAAAAGGTAGAAGGAAATATTCAATTTTTTAATCTAACATCTTTATCAACAATATTTGTAATACATGGAATCATCATTTTTAGACAAATAAATCCAAAATATTCTTGCATATTTCACCTGCGAAAACCTATTTAATTTATTGAAATAGACCAAGTCACTAGCAGCAGCACCACAAACACTACTAGCAGCAGCCACCAGCACTAGCAAGAATAACAGTAGCATGAGCACGAGCACGTGTAATTGCACAAGCACCATCAGCATTAGCAGCGACAGCAACAAAGTATATTTAATTAGGATTTTCAATTTCGATTTGTTTTATGGGTTTATGAGACTTTTTTTATTTGCCTTTTCTTTTATGACTTGCAAACTTAGAATTAGAAATTTTAAAGAGACGATGAAGATGGGTTAAGGTTTTTCTCTCTATTTTATAAGTTTTTTTGTCGATTCTATTGTTTAGGAGTAAATTGAAAAAATAACTGAAAAATCATTTCATAGGATATTTGTTGGTTGAGTATTATTATTAATTTTTTTTTTAAAAAAAACAATTTAGCCAAAGAAAAAAGAAAGAAAAAGTTAAGTTTATGAGCAAGCTCCATTAACACTTTTACATGGTGCGCTCAGTTCCCAATCCAATAGGACAAGGGAAGGTGTTGTGTATTTAACGTATTTAGCATTGTGACTTCTTTATATATTTTATATCTAAACCAATTGGCTCATTTGATAGAAATTTGGTCCTTATAAGTATCAGGAATCCCAATTTTGGTAGATTTCATTGGTGGAATATTTTTACATGATGCTTCTTTTTATAGTTCCTATCCATGCAAACAGCAATAAAATATATATAGCCTTGTTGCAGGTGGTTAATAAAAATATAAAAAAGGAAATGAAACCATAAAACACCAAACCCAAAACTTTTACTGCTTAATCCACCATCTGCTCGCTAAAATTAAACACCAAGAAACAGAAACATTTAAGAAAAAACATTACAAATCACAGGAAGCTCAAAAACCAGTAGATCCAAACCCTCCAACACCTCTCACAGTTGCATCCAAATCCTCGACTTCCATGACATCAGGAGTTACAATTTTCTCAAGAATCAATTGTGCAATTCTATCGCCAACCTTTACCTCGAAATCAACATTAGATTGATAACCCCAACAGGGCCTCTGTAATCAACATTTATGACACCAGCACCCACATCAATCTAATTGTTGTTTTGATGCATTTTCGAGTGAAAAACACTTTGAAAACACAACTGCAACCACATTCCCAAACACTTTATAGATTATCGATGATTGTTACAGTAGCCTAAAAGCAATTTTATCTTTTTTTAATGGCTCATTAATTATTAGAAAATCAATAGAAGGTATATTTATCTTTTCTAGTTTTTCTAAACAGTAAAATGAATTATTTACCCCAACATAGGGTGGGGGGCTTTTTTTATATAGCCATGTTTGTTTTTGCGTTTCAAAAGTGTTTTTTTGAAAAAAATTAATTTTTTTTTCTTTGATTCAAATTAATTTTTTTTGGTGTTTTTAGATCATTTTGATGCGTTAATATCAAAAATAATTTTAAAAAATAAAAACATTATTTTGATGCATTTTCAAGTGAAAAATACTTTGAAAAGCAACCACAACCACACTCCCAAACACCCTTTAACACTTTATAGATTATCGTTGATTGTTACGGTAGCCTTAGTGCTAGAAGCAATTTTATCATTTTTTAATGGCTCATTAATTATTAGAAAATTAATAAAGGGTATATTTATCTTACACAGTGAAATGAATTATTTATCCCAATATAAAATAAATTATAATTGTTTACCAATAGTTTTGTTTGTCTTTTAGTTTCTTAGAATATAGTAAAAAAATATCTTCACACCTAGAAAAAGACAAAAAAAAGGCATGCATTTATGGGTATTTTTTGGTAAACCCTTAAAAATAGAAGCATGAGATTTAGTAAATAGAGAGGAACCTATTGGTAACAGACATGAGCTCTAACTTAAAGTAAATAAGGAGAAATTGGGACCTAATATGGGAAAGACTTTGTGAGGGGACTAAACCGAAAATATATAAACAAATGAGGGATGAAAGCAAAAAAAAAAAAGAAAAAAACTTGTCCGCCCTAAGAAGAATAAGAGGTCGATGGCGGAATAGAGAGGAAGGGAAAAGGAAGAGGCATTCGCTCTTCAAAGACCTTATTCCAAAGAACAGTGGAGACAATCACATGCAAGCAAACACATGAGAGAAAATAAGAGGTTTGAGTGAAGATTAAAGCATCAAAAGCAAAAGCAGTTAAGGGCGGGGAAGAGAGGAGGCTAGCGGCAATAGAGGAGGAGTGGAAAGAGACCAAGAAAATTTGAGGGAGAAGAGTTTTAGGGAGTAGAAAATGCAGCGAGGATAAACCCAAACCCTTCCTAGAACAATTTCTAATACATTGGGTAAGTGTTGTACAAATTTTTACTGTGGACGTGTTTACTGTGGACTGTGAGCGATTTCACTGTGAATTGCACTATTTCGAATCACTGTGGATTGTGATTGATTTCACTATGAATTGCACTGTTTGGGTTTACTCTAGTCTCTTTCAAAACGTGTGAGAGTGGACACAGACACATTACATTGTGGACAACACTATAGGCATAGACTATTTTCATTGTGGACATCATTGTAGCGCCCCGGGGGGCGTTCCTCTATTGTGTTTTTGGTAAAAAAATTACGATTGGGGGCATTGCTTTCGCTGCCAAAAGTTGTTAGGTCTGTCATGGCAGCTGGACCCAACGTTGTTGGGTTTGGCTGCCAAGCCAAATCCAAAAATCTGACTTGAACCTTCCTCGTGGGATCGACCCCTTACTTGCTCTATAAGTTAGGGTAATTAATTTGTGCGATCGCGACATCACAACAAAGCTCCATCAATATAAAATTTTAAGAACACAATGGAACACTTTTCTTTTCTTTCTTTTTTCTTTTTTCTTTTTTTTTCTTTCACCTTTGAAAATTTTTTCCATTCTTTTCATTAAGCATCACTTTTTTTCTTTTCATATAATTTCCAACAATAATCCCATGAGATATCATCAAGTATAAGCTTTACTAATCCTTGGCCAGGGGAAAAGGAAAACATATAAAAAGTTAAGGCTTACACATGGGTAAAGCAAAGAAAAGACAAACAAGCTCAATAAGGATAAAATACTTTAGGATGACTTTTTGGCTTAAATGGTTAAAATTCCTAATGCCTTTATCATCTTCGTGTACACATGTAATGTGAATATAATCTCAACAAGATATGAAGCAAGTTGTAAACACCCAAAAGAATATATATCTCAAAAGATATGTCGAAACTGAGTTGTTCGCAACGAATTAACATTCGCTGCCGAATTGTGTGTTCTGCAGCGAAATTATGATTCGCTGCCGAAACTATGTCGTCTGCAGCGAACTAGCATTCGCTGCCGAAGTTGAGTTGTCTGTAGCGAATTTGTGATTCGCTGTCGAAACTGAGTTCCTGCAGCGAATTAGCATTCGCTGTCGAATCATGTGTTCTGTAGCAAAGTTGTGATTCGTTGTCGAAGTTGAGTTGTCTGTAGTGAATTTGTGATTCGCTGCCGAAACTGAGTCTTCCTAGGTGAATTAGCATTCACTGCCGAATTGTGTGTTTTGCGGTGAAATTGTGATTCGCCCAAAGCGTGTCGTCTCGCTAGATGAATTAGCATTCGCTGCCGAATGGCGTGTTTTGTAGCGAATTTGTGATTCGCTGCCAAAGTTGAGTTGTCTGCAACGAATTTGTGATTCGCTGCCGCAACTGAGTTGCCTGCAGCGAATTAGCATTTGTTGTCGAATCGTGTGTTCTGTAGTGAATTTGTGATTCGTTGTCTGTAGTGAAATTGTGATTCGTCGGTTGAGTTGTCTGCTGTGAAATTGCGATTCGCCGCCGGTTGAGTTTGCTTCGTAGCGAATTAGCATTCGCCGCCGAATTGTGTGTCCTGCGGCGAAATTGTGATTCGCCGCCGAAACCGAGTTGGTTGCGCCGAAGTAGCATTCGCCGCCGAATTGCGTGTTCTATAGCGAATTTGTGATTCGTTGCCGAAGTTGTTATCTGCAGCGAATCTGTGATTTGCTTCTTTGAAACGAGTTGTCTACAGCGAATTAGCATTCACTGCCGAATTGGGTGTTCTGCAACAAATCTGTGATTATCTGCCGAAATTGAGTTGTCTGCAACGAATTAGCATTCGCTGTCAAATTGGGTGTTCTGCAGCGAATTTGTGATTCGCTGCCGAAACTGAGTTGTCTGCAGCGAAGTAGCATTCGCCGCCGCAAAATATGTTGGCTGCAGCGAACCAGTCTTTGCTGCCGAAATTGTGGCGCCAGCAGCGAAATAGTTTTCGCTGCCGAATGGGGAGCCGGCGAACAGTTTTGCTGCACGCCGAATTAGGCGGCCGGCAGGCGAACCCGTTTTTCTTTGTCGATTTCTACAATAGGCCTCCTAGGCAGAAATGACTTAATTGCTAGTAATAATTTCATGGTATGATGGTGTAAAATGTGGAACACTTGAATGTGAACATATGAACTCTTGGAATAAGTGTGGTGACGAATGTGATTCAAAGATACAAATGTCTTGGATTTGTGACCATTGATGTCTTAGGTGGTGCGATCGAGATTGGACCATCGTCAAGACAAGAACAACCCACAGGTGGAGCAGGTAGGTGACTTTCACCTTCCTTTTTCATACGTTGAATAATGAAATACTTTATCATGAATGTTACCATATTATGTTAGAACAGATATCAGATTGTTAAATGCTTAAATGTTGACAAAGAGTCGATTAGCTTTGGCTAATGGCATCCAAATGGATGACCGGGACAAATGAATGATTAGCTTCGGCTAATGGTATCCGAATGGATGACCGGCTAATGGGATCTGAATGGATGACCGGGACAAACGATTGATTAGCCTCGGCTAATGGCATCTGAATGGATGTCCGGGACAAATGATTGATTAGCTTCGGCTAAAGGCATCCGAATGGATGACTAGGACAACGGTTGATCAACTTTAGTTGATGGCATCCGAAGTGGATGACCGGGGTGTGTGAACGGTTAGCCTCAGCAAATGATGCCTTAAGAGGATAGCCGGGTTTAAGATTATGGTTGATTGCAAAAAATTGGTGCGTCTATATGTACTACGAGTTGATTATATCAAGTACATGAAGAAACTATAAATGTCATGCTTCAAATATGGGATAATGTTAACGCTTCATTAAACTGCCAGACCGTTTAATTATCATTATTAATGTTAAGTAATTGCATTCTCTTAAATGTTTTGTACTGCAGCAAGGACGTCACACCAACGAGGTGCCTAGGAAACCCAATACACGGGGACCTACTTTTACAAGGAATCATGTAGTTTGCATTCTAAATCACGATGTATTTTGTATGAATCAATGTACTGAACGTATAACTTTTATTAGATCCTTTTGTTTAAATTCGTGATGACTATTAGTAGGATAGGAATGCAAACTTATGTCTATGTATGTATATTTTTAATGTGAACTTCTAATCATGCAAACATAATATTATGTGTTTATGTAAGATTCACTTTTAAATGAAAGGTTGATTGTTGTTGATGTATGGATTGTATCTTGATGATGTGAGGGAACAAGTTCGCCAATTACCGACACGATGTGTGTCAAGTACAAAAAAAAAAATTACCATTGTTTTGGGCTTGAAAAGCCAGGTTGTTACACAAGTTCTAGAGATACATATCATTGAAAGAATGCATAATCAAATAATATAATATTGAAGGCTCAAAAGCTTGCATTGGTATAACACTATAAAGTCAACATGACAGATTTTCAAAGTCATTTATTCCAAAAAATGATAATAGTGTTGGGTTCTGCTACCCAACAAGACTCAATAGTTTTGGGTCACACCCAAAACACTTCAAAAAGGGGCTGGGCAGCCAGACCCACCGATCTTGGGTCTAGCTAGGCAACGGGACCCAATATCCTTGGGTCTGCCTGCACAACCATACCCAAAGATATTGTTATTTGTATTATAAATATTTTAAAATTTATTATTATTAGTATTATTAATATAAAACATATTATTATTTGTGTTATAAATATAGTTATTTTTATTATAATTAATATTGTCTTATAATCTCATTATTTTTATTATAATTAATACATAATTAAGAAATTTTAAAAACATTATTATTAATTTTGAAAAACAACCATAGATTTGATTTGAAGGGTAAAATAATAATAATAATAATATCAAATCTATGGTTGTCTTTCAATATTAATAATAATGTTTTTTTTCAAATTTATTAATTATTTTATTAATAATATTAATATAATAATATTTATAACACAAATGATAATATTTTTCATATTAATACTATTAATTATAAAAAAATGATATTTATTATACATTTAAATACTATTTTTCATATTAATACTTTCAATTATAATATAAATAATTATATTTATAGCACAAATAATTATATTTAGAAACTTAAAACCCAGGAACCTTAGATCCTGAAGAAAGACCCAAGAGAATTGGGTGCTGACGCAGGACCCCTTAGCCTTGGGGCCTGACGCTAGACCAAAGGATAATAATAATAATAATAATAATAATAATAATTTTACCCTTTAGATCAAATCAATGGTTGTTTTTCAATATTAATAATAATGTTTTTCCAAATTTATTAATAATATTAATGATAATAAAAATAATAATATTTATAACACAAATGATAATACTTTTAATATTAATACTATTAATTATAATAAAAATAATAATATTTATAACACAAATATTACTATTTTTCATATTAATAATTTTAATTATAATAAAAATAATTATATTTACAACACAAATAATAATATGTTTGATATTAATACTTTGAATTATAATAAAAATAATTATATTTATAATACAAATAATTATATTTAAAAATCTAAGATCTAAAAATCTTGGGTCTTGAAGAAAGACCCGAGAGAATTGGGTCCTAACGCAGGACCTATTAGCTTTGTGTCTTGATGCTTAAAACAAGAGAATTGGGTCCTGATATCGGACCAAAGAGCATTGGGTCTTGACGCAAGACCCATTAGCTTTGGGGCCTAAAGTAGGACCCAAGAGAATTGGTCCTGATGTATGACCAAATTCTAAGGGGTCCTGACGCAGGCCCTAAGAGAATTGGATCCTGACGCTGGACCCAAGTGTAATGGGTCCATCGTGGGACCCACGTCTAATGGGTGCGGATACTAGACCCAACAGAAATGGGTCTGGAAGCAGGATCCAAGGCTCATGTGTCCTATGCAGGAACCAATAGAATTGGGTCATGTTGCAAGACTCAAGAAAATTATAATAAAAATAATAATATTTATAATACAAATGATACTATTTTTAATATTATTACTTTCAATTGTAATGAAAATAATAATATGTATACCACAAAAAATAATATTTTTGATATTAATACCTTCAATTATAATAAAAATAATAATATTTATAGCACAAATAATAATAATTTTTAATTTTATCCTTCAAAACAACTATATGGTTTTTCTTTGGTAGTAATAATATTTTTTTTTCAAATTTATTAATGATAATAATAATAATAAGAACAATAATTAATACTTTTACCCTTTAAATTAAATCTATGTTTGTTTTTCAATATTAATAATATTTTTTTCAAATTTATTAATTATTATATGAACCATATTAGCTATAATAAAAATAATAACATTATAATACATATAATAATATTTATCATATTAATAATGATATTAAACTTCTCTAACCCAAGTTTTTATAGTAATAATATTTTTTTTTGGAAATATATCAATGATAATAAAAACAACAACAATACTAATAACTCTTGTTATACTTCTTTCCAAAATCTTTTGAATTTGTTATTCCTCTTTTCAATTTCTTTTGAATTTGTTATTTCTTTCCACGTGATCTGCAAACCCAGGCCTCGATCAGCAAACAAAGACAAACCCAAGTGCGTGGGTCTACTGACCAAGCTGTGCGAGCCTTGAACCCTTGGGGGGCTTTATAGACCCCAGACGCGTGGTCTCCAGACCCAGGCGCTCGGATCTGCCACCCAGGCACGCAGGTCTGCAACTTTGCACGTGGTTGACTGTAGCACCCAAGGCATGCAGCCCTAGCGCCACTTGTCTGCAGCCTTACCATGCCCCTATCAAAATCAGATCTGACTATTTTCTCCCCAACCATCCCTTCAATGTCAAATGAATCCCAATAAAAAGACAACCCTACCCTCCCCCTACAATCTTTCCAACTCTTCTTGGCAAGGGCAGCTCAGCCATTATACTGCTGCAATCCACAGTAACAGGGGCTATGATCCCTTTTAGTATATTGTATAATATATTAATATAATAATATAATAATATAATATCTTCACCCCTAGAAAAAGACAAAAAAAAAGGTATGCTGTAACATCCCCATATCCGGGATAAAACAACAATCTCATGTCGAATGAAAAATAGGGTAATTGCGTTTTTGTATATATGATTTTCATATACAAGTCTATCGAAATTTCTACTGAAATTTCGGTAGAGTCTCCATTATACCGGGAGGTCCCAAGTTATCAACAAAGAACATGTTTACACTTCTAATATCTCACATCTCATAACTCAATCACGACCCAATCATCCTAGGTCTTAATCCCACAAACATCATCGTCAACACAACCACAATATTTATAACATACATTGAACAACAAATATCATTATAGAGGAATAAATGAGATAAACACGCATACATGGAACATGATTATATGAATTTCAGAGTTAAGTTTATCTATTCAAGTTTAAACATCAAGTATACAAATTACATTATATAAATATTGTAATAATACAAAATACAAGGATATGCTCTCTAGAAATAGATAACAAAAAGTGAACATAAGCTAGAATCTACTCCTGTCATGCATGCGATGATCCTAAAACAAAATACATATTATTGAAACATGAATATCATAATAAGTATAATAACACAATTATCCAACAATTTTTAAAAAATAAGCATGTATTCATATTCTATTCACTTCTCCCTTCTTGTTTTCATTGCAACTCTTTATCATTCAAGATTTCATAAGATCAACCATGACTATTTTTGCCTAACACATTGACTATACCAATTTCACCGGTATCATCATCACCTCGTAGGTGTCGACGCACAACGATCCCCTCACCCGCAGGGGTGGAATTAAAGGGAGGCAAACAGGGGCCTGGGCCCTTGCAAAACATTTTAATTTTTTTTATTACTTAGTATTTAAGTGTGGGAAGGTGAAATATTTTTTATTTTAAATAGGTGGGCCCTTCCCATAGTAAATATATTTGCTAAATGATATAGGATCACTTTAAAAGTCCTATCTATGTGGAAAGAAAAACATAAAGTTATAAATCTTTTCAACTAAATTGACTTTGCCGTCACTATTTGGAGCCCTCAAATAAAAATAAAAAAATATAAATAAGAATACAAATAGCAATAGCAAGCGAAAAGGCTAAAGTAGACAGCAAACCCATCAATTAATTCATCTTTCATCAAACAAAACAAGGTAATTGGTCATTGGTAACCCAAACTTAAAATTTATTTTTGTTTTGTTTTGGGATGTTTGTTAAGAATTTGATGATTTTTGTTTTATAATTCTACTATTTTTGTTTTTTTTTCTCAGATCTGCTAGTTTTAACAATTGTTTTTGAATTCTTGTTATAGTGATTTTTTTTTCTAATTAATTGGATATATTTTATGGGTTTGTTTTGATTATGCTTGGATTTTTTTAATGTTTTGTTTTAGCAGAGCCACCAAAATTATCAATTTTTTCTCACGATATATGTTTTGATTTTAGGTTGAACCATGAACAAAATAAGAAGAATTGATTCATTTTTTGAGAAAAAGAGGAAAAATATTGATAACTCACAGCCTAGTGAACCAATTGCAAGGTGTAATGTTGAAGTTATGGTTGAGCAGCCCCAATGTGCTTCATTTTACGAACAACCCAATGTGCTTCTACATTGCTCATTTAATTAGAGATCCAAGCAATCGTCCTTAAATTTGGGAATACCCGGTTAATCAACAAGATGAAATTCAAAGGGCATAAATTAATTTGAGGCCAGATTAACCTTTGATGTCTAAATATCCACCGACTAGTGAAAAACATCCTTGTCGATTTCAATCTCATTGGTTCAAAAGTTATCCATGGCTTGAATATTCAGAGAAAAATACTGTATTTTGTTTTCCTTGCTATCTATTTTCAAGTAAGCCATCTAGAAAGTCATGATTAGACACATTTACTGTTAAAGGATTCAATTGTTGGAAGAAAGTTAATGATGGGGAACGGTGTGCTTTTTTGACTCATATGGGAAAAAGGTCCAAATTCGACTCACGATTTGCTACCAAGTGCTTGGAAATTTTGAAAAATCAGTCATGTCATATTGAGAAGGTGGTTAAGAGGCAAACTACTCAAGAAATTCTAAATAATCAATTGCGTATTAAAGCTTCAATAGATATTGTTCGTTGGCTCACATTTGAAGCATGTGCTTTTAGAGGGCATGATGAATGTCCAGAATAAAAAAACCGAGGTAATTTTCTTGAAATGATGGAACTTTTAGCATCTTACAATGAGCAAGTAGGTGCTCTTGTTTTGGGTAATGCTCCACAAAATGCTAAATACACCTCACATCAAATTCAAAAAGAAATTTTGCATGTCTTTGCTAAAAATGTTCAGTCTCCAATTCATCATGAGATTGGTGATGCAAGATTTTGTTTAATTGTTGATGAAGCTCGAGATGAATCCATAAGAGAGCAAATGACCCTTGTTATTAGGTTTGTTGATAGAAGTGGATTTATACGAGAATGATTTTTTGATATAGTTCATGTCAAAGATACAACTGCTTTAACTCTTAAGGAAGAGATTTCCTTGTTTTATCTCATCACAATCTTGATGTTCAAAATATTAAGGGTCAAGGGTATGATGGTGTTAGTAATATGCGTGGAGAGTGGAATGGTTTGCAAGCTTTATTCAAAACATTATGTACATTGCTTAGCTCATCAATTACAATTAGCTCTTATTCTTGCAACTAGAGAAATATCTTATGTTCACACTTTCTTTCAGAATTTGATTTTTATTATTAACATTGTCAGTGCTTCTTGCAAGTGTAATGATGAATTACGAGCTTTTCAAGCAGCTACAATTGAACATCTAGTTGATATTGGTGAGATTGAAACAGGTAAAAGAGTTAATCAAGTAGGTGGTTTGCAATGGCCTAGAGATAGCAGATGGAGTTCACACTTCAAATCAATTTGCAGTTTGATAAAAATGTATGGGGCAACTTGCTTGGTTAAAACATTGCTTTAGATGGATCTACTTATTCTCAATGTGGTGATACGACCTGTTCATTTAAGTTGCTAATGTCATTTCATTTTGCATTCATCTTACATATAATGAAGAATGTTATGGGAATTACTGATATGCTTTGTCAAGCCTTGCAACAAAAATCTCAAGACATTTTAAATGCTATATATTTGGTGACTAGCACAAAGACTTTAATTCAGAAGTTAAGAGATGATTGTTGGGAAACTCTTTTAGAAGAAGTGACATCATTTTGTAAGCATCAAGACATTGAGGTTCCTGATATGGATGCTTGTTTTTCTAATGTGGGATGATCTCGCCGTAAAAAAATCAATAATAGTTGAGCATCACTACCGAGTTGATATATTTACAGCTATCATTGATCAATAATTGCAAGAGCTAAATAATAGATTCAATGAGCAGACGATCGAGCTTCTTAAGTTGAGCACAACTTTAGATCCTAGAAATAGTTATAAATTATTCAATGTTAAAGATATATGCTTACTTGTTGACAAGTTCTATCCTGAAGATTTTTCTAACCAAGAAAAAATTCATTTGAGATTTCAATTGCAACATTATGAGTTTGATGTACCTAATAATCCAAAGTTAAAGAATATGTCATCGATTGTTGATTTATGTCAAGGATTAGTTGAAACATAAAAATCATCAATTTATCCACTCATTGACAGGTTGATTCGACTTATTTTGACTCTTGCTATTTTGACAACAACTACTGAACGAGCTTTCTTAGTGATGAAGATTGTTAAAACAAGACTTCGCAATCGGATGGAGGATGATTTTCTTGCAAATTATTTGATTGTCTATATATAGATAAGAAAATTGTTGAAAGATTCACAATTGATATGATAATCGATGATTTCTATTCTATGAAAGAACGACGAGCAAAATTAAAATAAATATGTAAGAATCATTCTTTATTATTTTTTATTTTATTTCAAAGTTTATCAAACATAAATAATGCTTCACTTTAGCTAATGTTTCTTATATACTATGTATGTTTGTATTTGATAGGTACAAAGACCAACAAAATTAAAGTGATGGATACATTATGAAGATGAAATTAACTTCATCACTTTGACTCATTTTGATATTGCTCTAAACCTCTTACCTTGTTTAAAGATCATTATATGTTTTGTAATACGTTCTTTAAATAAAACTAAATCATGTATTTTTTATTTTATTTTTACAACTCATGTATAATAGATTTAAAAAAATATTATATCTTATTATATTAGTTTTTCCCCTCTAACAAATAATCCTAGCTCCGCCCCTGCTCACCTAAGACCCTAACATACACTAAATATATCTAGTCGATGCATGGTGATCCCCTTACCCGAGATCCTAACATATACTAAATGTATGCTAGTCCATGCATGGTGATCCCCTTACCCCGGATCCTAACGTACACTAAATGTATGCTAGTCCATGTCTCATAGGCATCAATGCATGGTGATCCCCTTACCCGGGATCCTAACATACACTAAATATATGCTAGCCAATACATGGTGATCCCCTTACTCGAAATCCTAACATACACTAAATGCATGTTAGTCAACGCCACATATCACACTAATATTTCCTATGTTAGCGATAATTTCATCGCTTGGTAATTTCACATAAGGATCATTCACTTTGACACACATACATTTAGACTACTATTGTTGCGATGTCACGGTCGTAAAAATTAATTATAATAGCTTCAAACACAACACACAAGATAGTATAGAGCAAGCAAGGGGTCGATCCCACGAGGAAGGTTCAAGTCAGATTTTTATGCTAGATGATATGTGATTCGGGGGGGTTAGAGGTTATCTAGGCAAAAGCAAATGTAAATGAGAAAGAAGCAATCAATGCTAAATCAAAGAAAACCAAAATTTATTAAGAAAAACAAACCTTGGTCATAAGTAAACGTCCACCTACAGAAATCAGAACTGATCATGGAAACAAAACGTCAATTTATACTCTGAATATTAATTTTTTCTTATGCTGATTAGTTAACAGATTCGTTGTATAACTAATCCTAACCATCAAATAACCACAGTGTTCGCACTAGTAATTTAATTCAATGGCATCCTTAAGAACTAGATAAGTTGATTAATCTAGACAACATAATTGTCTGCAATCCATGTTTGATTTGATCAATCGAATGTTCTCCCTAAGGTTAATAACGTAGATCTGCCATAATTATTAAACTCGGTTGCTTCACAAGTTCATATACCACAACTCCAGTTTTGATATCGAACTTAGCAATAGATTGTCTATAATAATAACTTAGAGCCTGCTTTACCAATTACAATAAACAATCATAGGAAAAATAAGCATAGGAGAACAAACATATTCATCATATAAACTGAAAAGAAAAGGTAAACTAAATCTCACAGTTCTTGAAATCCGAAGGTTTTCATGTCCTTGCCACCAAGAAAAAGAGTTTAGCCTTGCATGTCTACTGAACAATTAATCAAAAAGAAGGAAGAAAACATGATTTGCGATTCTGTTAGATGAAAGGGGCTTTTTTTTTATCTCTTAGCTGGCTACCCTCTCTTTCCTTTCTCTCTTTCTTTTTATATCTTAGAAAACCCTAATCCCTTTTCTACAAAATTGTCCTTTCCTAAGTAGACAATTTACATTTAAGTACTTTAATAACTATTTTTCTAAAAAAGGAGAAATAGCCTTGCATAAAATCTTTAAGCTTTGACTTTTGACTTAGAGAAGCTAAATTGCCGAAATAAAGACTTGGATGATGTTTGGATGCTTTGAGAAGTACTTTGGACTTGTTTCTTCACAAAACCTGTATACTGATAAAATTCATGTATCATCTTAGAAAAATCATATCTCTCTCATTTGAGCTCCTTTTCTGCTGAAATGTGGTAGGTTGATAGGTCTTTGAGTCAGGAATCCAAACAAATTGAGTTTGAATCCAATGGACTTCTTTAGCTCAAGATATTCTCATCGGAGTGGTCGAAGGTCAACACTGGCAGAATGCAAGATTTGACTTTGAAGGCTGTGATTTCCATGCTCTTTCTCTTTTTATTTTTCTTTCCTTTTATGTATAGAATGGTAAGTATGTTAGCTTTCTAATTCTACTGGAATCACTTTGTTTCAACCTCTAGAGCTTAAGCTCTACACAAAACATCGACTGAAGGTCAAATCTGCCAATTATCTCCAATTTACTTCTTTTTGAACCTTTCATCCAAAAGTGCCTTCAAAACATAAAACAAAGAATATCAAGACATTTTATGTATAAAACACAGGTAAATGTGGGTAAAACTATAAAATAATATGGTTGCATCAACTATCCAAAATAATAACATCATTACACAAACTTTCATCCTTTCACAAAATATCCAACATTTGCTAATTCACATTTGACATTTCACATCAATAACATATTAAATCATGGAATTTAACTAGAAAGTATAGGTGTGGTTCACCTACCTGCAGTAGAAGCTCTACTCGTGCTCCCCTACTGCTGCTACTGCACAATGCTTGTGGTTCCTTTTGGTAATCACAGGCATATCTCATAAGTTATCCTCATTCAAGGCTACATTTCATAATAACCATATTAACAGCCAATATAGGTCTTTCTTTCAATTATTACTTTATTTATTTTTTACATTCTCTCATTTCATGCATTAATATCGTCATTCTTTTTCTGACCATCATTATCATTATAAATTTCCACTTTGAATATGGCTTGTTTCTTCTAATGGTTTCTGAGTCAACGGTGGTTGTGTGCGTTGACAAATCCATGTGTTTTGTAAAACCCGACAAAAGAATTTAATGTTATACCAGCCTATTTTAAGGAAAGTTGGCGGGGGAGGAACCGGCCTATCCTAGTAGGGGATTATGGAGGATATAACCAGCCATAGGATAAGTCAACAAGGGGATAGAGACCAAGGATAACTAGCACCCAAACATCCCCTCTCATTTAAGAGGGGTATAAATGCAGGAGGGAAGGGAAGGTGACCCTTTCTCTTCCCTAAAAACAGCCGCCTAGTAGCCTTGGCTTCAGCAACCCCTCTCTTTTCAAAGCAGAACCCAGTTGCATGCAAGCCTTTGATTGTTGTGTGAAGAGAGAGTTAGAAGAAAGGAGAGGAGACCATGAAAGTCAAGTGAGCTGGAAGGGCCGACTACCGCAACAAGAGAGGGAAGAGAAGAAAACCGAAAGTAGAGAGGAAGAAGAAGAAGAACTACATAAGAAACCTACCTAGGACAACCCAAGATTGTGAGGTAAGGAAAGAACATCACCTCATTACTTGCCTTTTGGAATTTCAGGATAGAAAAGAGAAGGAAACCGTAAGGGTTTGGCTAGAGTTCTTACACCTATTACTTGAGAGGACTAATTAGTACTTAAAAGTGCATTTTTATCAAGGTTTTATATCATCATATTGCACTTAAAGTATCATTAAATTCCTTAACTTAAGCATGTTTTATAATAGCAAGTACGATAACATAAGACATCTTTAATTTATGGTAAATGTTCATTTTGAATGTAGGTTTATCCTTCAACTCAAAGGATTGATTGATGTGATTAACTATTAAAAGTGAAGAGACAAAGAGAGGACTAAGCTTAGAGAAGAGATGTTGGTTCAATTCAAACTAGAACATCATTCGGTTATTGGATCATAACTGGAGTTGTAGACCTTGGATTTAGGTCTGGTTTATCTTGATGGAAAGCTAAGACATAGGTCTAAAACTTTCATGAAGAGTCCAAGATTCAAATCTTCTGTTTTCAAGTTCAACTCTTAACATCAAAAGAGACTTTTGAATCTGTTCTAGAAGTCCAAATGAGCTCTGGTTTTTTTTGTTGAAAATCTGAGACAATTGCCCACAACTTTTATGAAGACTATGTGCTCGAATTCTGATGTTAGCAATGACATTTTGGCTAGCCAACAATGTCAATAACCAGCCACCAAGTCAATGGTTGGCCACCAACTAAATAGTTAGTCATCTAATCAATAGTTCTGAATTTTAGCCTATAAAAGGAGGTATTTTCCATGTATTTAAGCATCTTGTTTTTGAGATCAAGATCGTCTTCTTGCTTTCTCTCTTTGTAATGTTCAAGTTTTCTTTCATGCTATATTAATCTCTTGTTTATGCCTTTTCATTTCCTTTCTATACTTAGTTAACTTATATCATAATCATGTTCTTATCTTGTTTATTCATGTTTCTCTTCTTCATAATGTTTAGCTAAGTTTATTATGTCAAGGTGAAATGTTTTCACTAGTGGTGTTAGAATATGTATAATATGAACTCAACATGGACTTCAATGTTTATATCCAAGAAAGTTTGCTATTAACATGTCTTATCATTTTTATCTTATTCACTCTTAATACCTTGCTTGTTAAATGGTTAATCTAGATTTATGTTGTATAACACTTGGTACAATAAATGCTTGATCCTTTATAGTCTTCGGCCGACATCGTTGTTATGAGAGGAACTTGATTTGTTGTTAACATAAGTTAGCATCATGAATACCTGACAATATTTACAAGTATGGTGTTACTTAGATAAGATGGTTGATATGATCATGTGAATAATTTATAATGAGCTAATAACGATAAATCATTTGATTGGATCCTCCTTTGTGTGTGGTTTCCAGTTGAGTAATAAAAAGAGTTTATATTATATTTATTTGAAATACCATTAGTGGATCCTCTAACATTGATAATTGTTTTTATCTTTGATGAAATCTTTACATCAATATCACATCTCAAAAGTTCTCTTCAACTTTTCTCCTTTTATTATTGATAATTTATATAGTTCGACCCCAGTCTTGCCGGGTTATTTATTACTTTGACACTCCTACACCTGGGATAAGACATCAACTCTTTGATCGTGTCAAGGACTAGATAGAAAGATTAAGGATAATGGGGGCTGGATGGGGGGACCTATTCTAGAAACATTGACAAAAAAGAAATGGATGAACATGATGAACAAAACCTAGACTAAGGGCCACCCAAGGGAAAAAAAATGGAAAAGGATGAAATGAAATGATAAAACCTGAAATTTATGACCTTGTTTAACTCATGGAAACATGTATGAGCTGAGCTAAGGTAAAAATTCCTGTTCTTGATAATTTATGGATTTAGCATGCATGAGTGAAGAGTTGTGTGAAAATAAAATGGAAGACTGTGCAGAATTATGACCTTGTTGAACCCTTAAGATGATAACTGAGTTGAAATAGAATTTGTGTTAATGTTAATGCTTTGATTTTATTATGAGGTTAATGAACTTGCATAAATATGGTTCAAGTGAATGAGAATGTGGTTGCGACATGATTGTTGTGATTATACTTGTGTTAATGACTTAAATTCTGCATATATGGTGGATGAAGTTATACAAAAATGTGTTGAAATGATAATAAATGTGCAGAATTGTATTGTTGTTAAGCCTTAGGAGCATGTTGGAACTGAATTGGAAATCACACCATGTTAATGCCTTGATTTTTGCATAGGTAATGGATGAACTTGTTTAATTAGAAATCAAATGGTTAAATGTATGATCATGTCATGTTGTTGGGAATATGTTTGTGTTAGACTTGATAAAATGCATGCGAAAGATTGAATAAAATGGGGCAATTATGTTTCGGCCATGAAGAGTAAAACTATAAATGACTTAAAAGTCGTGACGACGACATCGAATCGGCAGCGACATAGATTGCGTTGATGATTTCTAGAACAGCAGCAACTTAGCTTTTGTCAATGATTTTTGTATCAATAGTAGGACGCATGCGCTGAAGAATTCTGTACAGCAATGAACCAGTTTCCGCTGCCTAATTATATTGTCAGTAGCGAATCAGTTTTCTTGAGCTTAATAAAAAGGACAGAATCATGACTACTAGAAACAAATCTAATAGACGAGATCACAACAGAAAATTTACGAAACCAAGCACGAGGTGCTTGTTTGAGACCATATAACCATTTCTTAAGCTTAGAAACATACCCACAGTCATGTGAAACACCACGAGGGGGTGCTATATAAACTTTTTCTTGAAGATCTCCATCCAAGAAGGCACTTTTAACATCAAGTTGAGAGATGTGCCACTAACAAATCGAAGCTACAACAATAAGATCATGAATAGTAGTCATTTTTGCAACTAGGGCAAATGTCTCCTCATAATCCATACCATATTGTTGCATATTGTTGAGAGTATGCTTTTGCAACTAACCTAGCTTTGTATCACTCAATAGACCTATCAGAATTAGTCTTGATCTTATACACCCAACGACAACCAACAACACTCTTACTAGGAGGTAGAGGAACCAAATCTCAAGTATCTATCTTATGCAAAGCAAAAAGTTCCTCATCCATAGCTTGCTGTAAAAAAGGATAAAAAATTGCCTTCTTATAGGAAAAGGGATCAGAGAGATAATGAACAGAAGCTAAAAAAGAAGTAAAGGATGAAGAATAAAAAGAATAAACAAATTCTAGTAGTTTTATGGATGTACAAATGCATATGGATTGACTTAAAGGTGGATCCACAATCTTAGACGAAGCTTTGGGGGGTTGTAGATGAGAATGGAGCTTCAGGTGTGCCAGAGAGTAAAGTGTCAGTACCTGCAAAATGATTAGTACAAATTGGTTGAACATGGGAAGGGGTATCTAAGGTACTAGGAACATGAGATGATAACAAATAATATCAGGTCTAGTCAAGCTATGAGTAGTGGATGGAATAGAAAAGAAAGGTAAATGCTCGAGAAAGACAACATGACGAGATACATAAAGTTTCTAAGTTATTGGATCAAAACAATGATACCCTTTTTTACCTTCACTATAACCCCGAAAGACATAAATAGCAGATCGAGAGGACAATTTACTGCGTTCAACGTGAGGATGAAGAACAAAACAAGTACAACAAAAAACTCTAAAGGAGGAATAATCATGGACATACCCATATAACTTTTTAAAATGAGAAAAATCTTAACTATGAGAAGATGAAATTGTATTAATCAAACTTATAACAATAAGGACAACTTCTCCCCACAACTCACTACGAATAGAAGCAAACAACAAGAGAGAATGAGTAGTTTCGACAATGTGCCTATGTTTTCTTTTAGTAACACCATTTTGCTTAGGAGTATCTGTACACAATGTTTGGTGAATGATTCCATTTAAGGCAAGCAACTCACATAATTTATTAGAGGTGTATTCCCCACCTAAATCACACCTAAAACATTTGATAACGATAGAATGTTGAGTTTTGACAAGAGCTCCAAAGGCTGTATATATCTCAAAGAATTCATAATGATGTTTCAATAAATAAACCCAATAATAATGAGTATGATCATCAATAAAAGAAACATAATATCGAGACCCTTTTTTTACGGCAACAAGAGAAGGTCCCCATACATCAGAATGAATCAAGTCAAATAGGAAAGAGGAAACATAAATACTTCTATCAAAAGGGAAAGGGAAAAATTTCACCAGTTTACATCCACTATAATCAGAAATATCACAAGGTTGCAAATTTCCTAAAGCTCCTATGGGTGCCAAAAATCTCAAAGGAGAAGATGAAACATGACCTAGATGAGAATGCCATAAATAAAAACTAGAAGATGAATGACTCAAATGAAAAGAAGACAAATCAACAGCAGTAGCAACAACAACTGGCATCGGCTTTTCCAAACCCAAAACGACGGTACATTTATATATATACACACACAATTGACACAAATCGTGTTGGTAATCGGCAAACCTGTTCTCTCTCATTATCAAGATATAATCCATACATCAACATCAACAACATTTCATTTAAAAGTGAATCTTACATATACACATAATATTATGTTTGCATAATTATAAGTTCATATTAAAAATATACTATATAGTCATCACAAATTTAAACAGAAAGATCTAATAATAGTTATACATTCAGTACATTAATTAATACAAAATACATCATGATTTAGAATGCAACTACATGATTCCTTGCAAAAGTAGGTTCCTAGGCAACTCGTTGGTATGACGTCCTTGCTGTAGTACAAAACAATTATAAGAATATGATTACTTAATAATAATAAGCATCTGGCGCTTTAATGAAGCATTAACATTATCCCAAGTTTGAAGTGTAACATTTGTAGTTCCTTTATGTACTTGGTATGCACGACTTGTAGTACATATAAAGGCATCAATTCTTGCAATCAACCATAATCTTAAATCCGGTTAACCTCTTAAGTCATCATTAGCCGAAGTTAATCGTTCACTAGTCCCCGGCCATCCACTTCATATGCCATTAGCCAAAGCTAATCAATCATTTGTCTCGACCATCCATTCGGATGCCATTAGTAGAAGCTAATCAATCATTTGGCATCCATTCGGATGCCATTAACTATAGCTAATCAACCATTTGTACCGACCATCCATTCAGATGCCATTAGTCAAAGCTAATCCATTATTTGTCCCGGCCATCCATTCAGATGCCATTAGCCAAAGCTAATCAATCATTTGTCCCGGCCATCCATTCGGATACCATTAGCCGAAGCTAATCAATCATTTGTCAACATTTACCCATTTGGTAGTTTGATATCTATACTAACACAATACGGTAACAATTTATGATAGAGCATTTCATAAATCAATGTTATGAAAAAGGAAGGTGGAAGTCACCTACCGCTTCACCTGTGGGTTGTTTTTGTCCTGACGATGGTCTGATCCCGACCGCACCACCTAAGACATCAATGGTCATAAATCAAGACATTTGTATCTTTGAATCACATTCATCACCATACTTATTTCAAGAGTTCATATGTTCACATTCAAATTTTTCACATTTTACACCATTATACAATGAAATTGTTATAAGCATTTGAGTCATTTATGCCCAGGAGGCCTATTGTAGAAATTGGCAGCGAAAACTGATTCTGTCAAAGCCGTACAATTTAGCAAATAAAATCGCTTTTATTCTTTGGCGCCACAATTTCAGCAAGCAAGTCACAAAATCGCTGCGAACAATACAACTTTGGCATCAAATCACAAATTCATTGCAGAACACAAAATTCAGGAGCGAATGCAAATTCGTTGCAACAACTCAATTTCGGTAGCAAATTACAAATTCGCTGCATAACACACAATTTGACAGCGAATGCTAATTTGCTACAAACAACTCAATTTCGATAGTGAATTACAAATTTGTTGCATACAATACAACTTTGATAGCGAACCCCAAATTCGCTGCAGAACACACAATTCAGCAGTGAATACTAATTTGTTACAAACGAATCAATTTCAGCAGCGATTTACAAATTCACCTGAGACAATGCAATTTGACATTAGGTTCCAAAGCAAAGTCACATGATTTTTGCATGAACACACACACACACACATGCAATAATCAATTACACAAGACATAATCTGTCATAAAAGTCTAGCGAGAATACACACATGCAATAGTGAATTCCAAGACATAATCTTTCATCAAATCTCGCAGAACACACACATTGAAAACATCAATTCCAAGACATAATCTTTCATCAAATCCCAAGCATAACACACACAAATGCATTTTGGCCAACCCCATAGCTAAGGTCGCCCCCTACCATGTTTTGTTCTTTCCATTTTATACATTTTTCTTCGTTAGATGTTATGGAAATTTGCCTTATTTTGTTTTGTTTCTTTGTCCTCTTAGTTGGTTTCAGTTTCCTTTACAACTAGCTTAGGGGTCTTAGGTCAATTTTCTTAGGGACTCCTTCATCATTTTTGGTTCTGAGTTTCAAGAACAAAGAGGAGGAGACTGCATGACCCATACATGACCCATACATGACCCATACATGACCCATACCTTTCGGATCTAAGTTTATCCGGGACAGCTTGGTAGAGTTCCTTCTCTCCTTCTCCTAGTTCTCCTTCTCCCATTTTCTCTCTCGGTTCTCTTTCTTCAGTCAGTTCCTTCCCACCCATTCCAGCCCCTTTTCCCTTCCCTCTAAGCATTTGTTCAGCCTCCACTCAAGATCTCAACTCTCTCTTTCTCTCACACGTTCACAGAGATACTCTCTGCTAGTTTTGGTTCAGTTTCGTTGGGAAGGCAAAAGAGAAGAGAAGTACGCAACTAGATATGCAAATTTGCCATCGAGACTTTGGGAAAAGGAAGGGTCACCTTCTCTCTCTCTCCTTGTATTTATACTTTATATTAAATGAGGTGGGGGTGTTTAGGGTTGGTTTAGATGTGCTCTTGTCCCTATTTTGGTATGTTCAAAACCGGGTTTACCCCTCCCTCTTAGCTCCTTAAGACAACTTGATTGTTTCCTAAACTTTCAATTAAACTGCGTTCTTTGCCGATTCGAAGTCGCCAGCGAAAACCGTGTGTCATTGTCGATTCGAAGTTGGCAGCAAAAATTGCATAGTCCATCGATTCGAAATCAGCAGAATAAAATCGTGCCGCCAATTCAAAAATCAACCAAAAAAATTGTGTCCATTGCCTATTCAAAAATCGGCAGCGAAAACTGCATCGTTGTTGATCCAAAAATCAGTAGCGAAAACCATGTTGCCGTTGATTCAAAAATCAACCATAAAACCGTGTCACTGTCGATTCAGAAATCGGCAATGAAAATTGCGTCGCTGCCAATGCAGAAATCGGCAACGAAAACAGCGTCGCTGTCGATCCAGAAATCGGCAACGATAGTGGGGTTGTTTGGACTTTCAATTTTTTTTTGGTGTTTACATTCTCCCTCTCTTAACATGAATTTCATCCTCGAAATTTAAGAGGTTTCATAATCCATACCTAGTAGTTCAAATAAATTAGGGCACTTTTTCCTCATTTCAGACTCCCTCTCCCAAGTTTCCTCTTCTATTTGAGCATTTCGCCTTAAGATTCTGATGATGGGGATCCTTTTGTTTCGTAGCTCCTTCACTTCCCGATCTAGTATCCTTATGGGCCTCAATTCGAGCGTTAAATCGTCCTTGACTTCTACTGGAACTTGAGGTAGGATCTGGGCGGGGTCCAAGTCATCCTTCACGTCAGCCTTCCTTAACAAGGAGACATGGAACACATCATAGACCTTGGCTAATTGTGGGGGCAAGTCCACTTTATAGGCTACTGGCCCCACTCGCTGCAAGATTTTGAAGGGTCCAATGATGCGGGGAGTTAACTTCCCTTTCAATCCGAATCGTAATATGTTCTTCCACGGGGCTACCTTCAGGAACACCTGGTCCCCTGCAATGAGCTCGAGAGGTCTCCTCCTCACATCAGCATACTTCTTCTGTATATCCTGTGCGGCTTTGATGCGATCCTTGATGGTTCTCACTTTCTCCGTGGTGACTTGAACCAACTCTGTGCCATACAACTTCTGGTCCCCAACTTCTTCTCAACATAAAGGAGTCCTGCACCTCCTACCATAAAAGCTTCATACGGGGCCATCCCTAATATGGCTTGGTGACTATTATTATACGTGAACTCCACCAATGTTGTTTGTTCCTCCTTGTTTCCTCCAAATTCTAGCACACATGCCGTAATAGGTATTCCAAGACTTGGATGACTCTTTTCAATTGGCCATCAATTTGAGGGTGAAACATTGTGCTCATGTCCAATCTTGTCCCCAAGGCATGTTGTGTGCTCGGCCAAAGTCAAAAATTGAACCTGGGATCTCGATCCGATACAATGGACACCGGAATCCCATGGAGTCGTACCACCTCGTTTATGTAGATCTTGGCAATCTCATCCAAAATATATAGTCCATTCTCCCTATGGCCTGTCCCAATTAGCTTTTTAGACTGCAGATCCTGTACATAACAAAAGAAAGAGGAAAAAATGACTAAATAATCACCAAAATCACAGAAGTGTCCAACAGAAGCAACATTCAATCTAAGTTTCAGAATAAGATAAACATTTGGGAGAGATAAGTGGGGTGTGAAAATAGAACCAACACCTGCTAAGAGCATTAAAGTGTCATCAACAGTTATAACAGGAATAGAGGGCGAAGGGGACACAAAGGTAAAAGATGAAGAACATAGAGACATATGATGTGAAGCACCGAATCCAAGACCTATTCAAAATTTGACATACACGAAGAACTATGAGGCAACCGACCTATAGAAGAAGAAGCAGACATTGCTTGTGGATGTAAGGAGAGAAACTTCGAAATTGCTTAGTCGAGTACTAGGATCGGTGATAGGGCCTCAAGAAACTAGTGTTGTAGTATTGTTGTGTAATTGTCTATAACTTTGAGGTGGTCTATGAGCATTAGATTGTGATTGGCCGCCGGACTTCCAAGCTTGATTCTATTGTCTTAACCTAGGACATTGAGCCTTCCAATGCCCTTTCTACTTATAGAAACTACACTCGTCGAAGGCAACCTTTGTGTAAGGCTTATTTTAATAATTAGAGAATGGCTTGGAGGGTACTACTAGTACAGATGAATTTGAAGTAGAAAGAATTTCATTTTCAGAATAAGGCCGGATACGTATTTCTTCAACCAATAACTCACTAACAACAGAGTCAACAGAAGGCAGTGGAGAACGATGTAGAATTAAACCTCTGAGTCCTTTAAAATCACTGCGAATTGCTATTAAAAACAATACCAATCATTGTTGTTCCCCTACGATCAATATAGGCACTAAATGCCTTTAATTCTGCTGATTCTATAAGAGCCAATTGATCCTAAAGATTTGTCATTGCAGAATAGAACTCCTAAATACTCGTATTCTTCTAGTGAAGAGCTCGTATGTTATTCTCTAATTGATATTGTTTTGTAAAATTTGATTGCATGAATAACCTTTGCAGATGATCCCAAACCTCCTTCGTTGTCTTTTACTTCGCCAACTGCGTACCTATGGAATGCTCAACAAAATTGTTAATCCAAGTAATAATCTTTGTATTGTTTGCTTCCCATGCATCTATCAAAGCAACATCCCCTTCCTCAGTATTTTTAGGTACCACATAGGTTCCACTAACATATTCCCACATCCTTTTACTCTTAAAGAAATTTCACATTACATAACTCCAATACGAATAGTTCTTCCCATTCAACCTCACACTCATAAACTGAAGCGAATAATCTCTTTTAGTAGCCATAATCAACAATTACAGAGAACTAGAATGCAAAAGCAGCGAAGAACAAAATACCAAATTGAAAAAACTGAAGATCCATCGCAGAAACTAAACAAATATCTTCTCGAAGTTATATGATTACTCCAAAACAAAAAATTGTAGAAACAGAATGCAAATACCAAGTTATAGAAACTGAAGAGAAGATGAAATATCAAGTTGCGAACCGAAGAGAAGATGAAATACAAGATTTGCGGAAACTAAAGGGAAGAAAAAAAAATACTAGATTTGCAAAAATAAAGCAAATATTACTCAAAACAAAACCAAAAACGATCAAACCAACAAGATTGTGCAACTGAGTCTCTTCAAAATCCATCTAGTTCTAATTATTATTTCTATTTCTTTTCAGTTTTATCGCATATTAATTTAGTCTTTTGAAAAAACTGAACTGATTAATTATTCTATTCATTAATTTTTTTTATTGCCTTGGTTAATCCTATATATTCGAATCTAATAGATAACTACATTTTCAACCATTTTTAAAGTGTATTTGCAGTTGTTTTTTTTTTCTTAGGACCATTGACTCGCCTTTTGGTTATGTGGAAAACAAGAGGGAAAGGTAAGAACTCAAATCGATTGGAAAGTTATGGTACGATGACAAACACTTCAAAGCTAGCTTGTTAACGTATAGTTCCTGCAGCCATAATAACTAACACTAGGCATTGTCACAACCGTTGCATCTGCTTATAAATTCTGTGAAGACAAGTTCTCCTTCCAAGTTTCAAAGCTTCTCTCGTAGAAATAAACATGCATAGTTTTCCTTTATCTAAACCTACTAATACGTGGGCACAACGTCATCTATCTTTAGGGTTCTAGAACCCTGTTGCTTTAATAATAGTTTATGTAGAGCTCGTGAAGATAAAATAAGGATCCGAGATCAGGATTAGATAAAGGAACAGGGTTCTAACCCTTAAAATAAGGCAGATTAAATTGTGAGTTGAGAATAATTAAGAGGCTTAACCTAATGGTTAGCCAACCCTTTCTATATATATGTATAGGGCAATATACAAAAGCAATGGTGGAGGTTACCACACAAGAATATGTCTACAATATTTCCTGTATACAATATTTCCTATATAAGTACATTCTATAATATGCCCCCTCAAGCTGAGGGTGGAAGATCAACCCGAAGCTTGAAACGAAAAAAAGAAACGAAGAAGTAGGAAGTGGCTTAGTGAAGACATCGGTAAGTTGATCCTGAGAGGAAATAAAATGAATCTGAATCTCCTTCTTTGCAACTCTATCTCGGACAAAATGATAATCGACCTCAACATGTTTTGTGCGAGCATGAAAAACACGATTCACGGACAAATAAGTGGCACCAAGGTTGTCACACCGGATGATAGGAGCGACGGATGAAATCGGAGATTTGTTAATAAGTATTGAAGCCGGATAACCTCAGCAGTGCCATCGCCTAAGGCTTTGTACTCAGCTTCAGTAGAAGAGTGAGCAACTATATCGGATTTCTATGAAATCGATGTCTGGCCAAAGAACACAAGGTAACCACCCTTAGATTTTCTATCATCAACACTGTCGGCCCAATCTGCATCGTAAAACTATGTAAGGCAAAAGAAGAAGTGCGAGTAATATGTAAGCCATGCGATGCCGTACCCTGAAGATAACGCAAGATACGTTTCACGTCAGCCCAATTAGAATCTGTAGGAGCATGCATAAAATGACAGACTCTGTTAACAGCAAAGCAAATATCCGGGCGCGTAAAAGTGAGATATTGAAGAGCACCCATAATTTGAAGAAAGCGTGTAGCATCAGAAAACAATGGATCGAGTAGAATGGTAACTTTGGATGAAGAGATAGGAGTATCAACAGGTTTGTAAGATAATATACCAGCCCGAGTGAGGATGTCAAGTGTATATTTATCTTTGCGCAGAGCATAAGACCCATACTAGTAGACTGAACCTCAATACCCAAAAAATAATGAACAGAACCCAAGTCGCGAAGCTTAATTTCTGAGTTGAGGAAGCTGAATGAGGCGTTAGAGCAAAAGAGAGTTACTACCCGTAAGCGAATATCATCAACGTAGACCGGAAGATAACAAATATCGGCACCAACAGAGAAGATAAACAATGAGGTATCCACCTTAGAGGCACGAAAACCAATAGATAATAGGAAATCATTCAGACAAGTGTACCAAGCCCGCAGAGCCTGTTCTAAACCATATAGAGATTTATGCAATCAACACACATGAGAGGGGAGAGCAGAATCAACAAAACCTAAAGGTTGTTTCATGTAGACCTCCTCGTCTAGAACACCATTGAGGAAGGTATTATGGATATCAAGCTGATGAATTTTCCAACCACATGAAAAAGCAATGGAGAAGACTAATCTGACGGTCGCCTGTTTGATGACAGGACTAAAGGTTTCAGAGTAATCAATACCTTCTTGCTGAGTGAACCTCTAGCAACTAAACATGCCTTATACCTCTCGATGCTACCATCAGATCTGCGTTTAATCTTGTACACCCACCGACTACCAACAACATTCATGGAGGGGTGAAACGACACTAAGTTCCAGGTTCTATTTACGCGTAAGGCCTGAATTTCCTCACGCATAGCACTATGTCACGCCTCATATCTGTTAGCATCATTAAAAACAAGTGGCTCATGAGAGGGAGGAGAAACTACTCAGCTGAAGGAGGCAGCGAGAGGTTGCGACAGTGGTGGTGGACAACGCTGTCTTGGACGAAGGACCATGGGATGTTGACGAGCAGCTGGGCATGGAGAAGTGTGGCTTGTACCTGGAAGGTGCTGAAGAGGATATGAGGAGAGGTCTACAAAGAGCTGCAGACCAGCTGGAGAAGCAAAGTGGAGGGACCGGGTCGGCATTGCAAACTCAGGTGAGGCTACGGCAAGCCGGGATGTTTTGCTGCAGTAACCGGCCGCTCTGCCTGTAGAGACTCGAGAACATGCTCATCCGGTGATGGAGAACCTGTTCCTGCACAATGATCATTGGAAAGACAAGCATATGGTGACAGTATGGCAGTGTGGGTTGGTGATGAAGGGGTGGCAAAATCTATGGGCAAAGGGGTGGTCTGGTGGGGTGCGGTAGAGGGCAAAATTGGGTTGTTGTTAGGGCCGATTTGGCAAGTAGTAGGCTAAAAACATGGAGGAGGGTTCAAGGATGGAAGATAGTAAGTTGGGTGGGAGGTACCGGTGAGGATGTTACCTATTCAAACTTCGCAAAAGGAAAGACATTTTCATGAAAACGAACATGACGGGAGACATAAATACGATGAGATTCTAAATCAAGACAACGATAACCAAGATGGGATGAGCTATAGCCCAAAAACACATAAGGAGAAGACCGAAAATTTAATTTATGAGCATGATATGGACACAAAAAAAGGACACCTAAAAGTACATAGGAAGTTATAATCAGGAGTGCAACTAAACAGACACTCAAACGAAGATGTATTTTGAAGAACAAGAGTAGGCATGCGATTAATAAGGTATACCGATTATTCAAATGCATAGTTCCAAAATCGCAATGGGGCACTACACTGGCCTATAAGGGTTAGGCCAGTTTCGACAATATGTCGATGACGACGTTCAACAATGCCATTTTGTTCATGAGTATGAGGGCAAATTAACCAATGATGAATACCAATGGTCTGAAAAAATTTATTTAATTTACGATATTCACCACCCCAATCAGTTTGAACAGATTTAATTTTAAGTGAAAACTAACGCTCAATAAGTGTTTGAAAACGTTGAAAAGTGGAAAAGATATCAGATTTTGCAACAAGCGGATAATACCATATATGTTTGGTATGCGCATCGACAAAAATAACAAAATAGCGGAAGCCATCAGAAGAAAACATAGGAGCAGGACCCCAAACATCACTAAAAATTAAATCAAGTGGGGCAGAAGTTTTGTGACCCGTAGGTCGCAATGAGAAACGGGACGACTTGCCTAAAGGACAAGCTTGACACTGGGTAAGAGAAGGTCTAGAGGTATATACGATTTTATTGCCGGAAACTAACAAATTTAAAATGCGAGGGGTTGGATGACCCAAACGACGATGCCACAGGTCAGTAGTCGCGGAGATGCACGGAGACCAAAAAGCTTGAGGAACTGACATGGCAGAAGACTCGAAGAGGACATAAAGACCATCATGACTCTGACCGGAAAGGAGAACTTCCTCGGTGACGAGATCCTTCACATAAAACATAGAAGCATGAAATTTAAAATAAACATGATTATCACGGCAGAATTTTTGAACAGATAACAACGCTTTGGTAAAGTGAGGCACATGGAGAACATTAGATAATGTAAACATGCGTTTTGGGGAATGTAATGTAGTATGTCCAATATGAGATATGTCAAGGCCCTTATCGTCACCAACATGCAAATAATCATTACCAAGATAGGGTGCAGAAGCGGTTAGAGTTCCAAGATCAGGTGTGACGTGTTGATTTGCGCCGGTGTCGGGGAACCAAGTCGCGCAGCGAAACATTCCTAACAACAAAGTGAGCGAGAGGCAGCTGAAACCGGGAACAATGGGGAGCTTTGTGACTGAGCTGGAGCACAATTGGCAGCGTACATGCTGTTGTCTAGACCACTGCCCAACACCAGAATTGCGCCTGGTCTGCTACGGTGGTTTGGCAGCCAATCTGCAACAAATTGGCCCATGTTCTGAGGAGTGTAACGGTTGTTGTTGGGACGCCAATTACCTCTAGAGCGACCCCTGTTGCGGTTGAAGTTGGGGCTGTGATGAGACATAGCATGGTAAGCAGAAAATTGTGGTGTTGGCAGCAGTGGTGGCTGCTACGGTAGAGAAGAAGAAGATAGTAGAGAGGGAGCGGCAGTTATGGAATGGAAGGAGTTCTTATGCAGAAGTTCATGGGTAAGAAGGTGGCTTTGAAGATCATCATATAACAGTGGTTTTGCCTTGGTTATGAGACTCTTTACCAAGTCTTTGAACTCGCCACGAAGACCACAAAACACATAGAGATTGAAGTCTTCAAGAGACATTGGGCGACCAGCAGTAGCCAATTCGTCAAATAATGATTTGGCTTGCTGCATGTATATACTAACCGATGAGTCACCTTGCCGAAGGTCTTGAAAGGAGCCATGGAGTTGCACGATGTGAGAATTAGATGGAGAGGCAAATGCTTTCTCAAGAGTGTGCCAAATACAATGCGAGTTAGAACAATCTACCACAAGATGCAACACATCTACGGAGAGAGAGGAGAGTAAAGCACTCAAAATAAGTTGATTTTATTGCTTCCAACGAAGAAAAGATGGGGACGATGGTAGAGAAAGAACTAGCGGAACTATCAAAAATATGAGATGGAGGACACGGCACTAAGCCGTCAACGAAGTGAAAAACACCTTGACTAAGGAGATATGGCTTCATCTGCATTCGCCAATAGAGATAATTTGTGTTCGTAAGTTTCAACGAAACAACTTGGTGGGTGTTTGATAAAGGAACGATAGCTGGAGTGTGTGTTCCCATGAGAGGCAAAGGAACGACAGAGACTTGTGAGGAAGAATCAGAGACATGCTCTGCAAGTGGAGGCTGCTGTTGGGGAGAAAAGACACCACTAGCAGCAGCTTGGGGATGGCCTGGCCGGCTATCTTGCACCACCGGTGGAGAGAGAGAAGTCGGCGGCAACGGTAGAATCCATGTAGGAAAAGTAGAGAGAGGGGGCTGGCTGCAAAGGGAGGGAGGGAGAAAAGAGTTCTGACTGCAGAAAGCTCTGATACCATGGTTAGCCAACCCTTTCTATATATGTGTAAGACAATATATAATAACAATGGTGGAGGTTACCACACAAGAGTATGTCTATAATATTTCCTGTATACAATATCTCGTATATAAGTACATTCTATAATATTGTGCAACAGAATAAATCAAATTTTCTTTTATTATCAACAGAGTAATTTGATTTAATCCAATTTGCGTTCTGTTGCACAATTTTCCTTTATTACTAGCTCAGGTGAGAGTAAATCAAATTGCAAGTGCGAAATTTTGTTATCAATAGATGATCTAATAAAAATGCTATTGAAAAGTGGTTTAATCAATTCCAGGTGGATACAGTTTGTTCTGCACTGAATTCTATGGGATTTAAGAATGTTGAGATTGTGGTGGCTGAGACTGGATGGCCATTAAAAGGAGATGACAACGACGTAGGGCCAAGCATTGAGAATGCCAAGGCTTACAATGGCAATTTGATTGCACACCTTTGCTCTTTATGACGAAGACTTGAAACCTGGACCTGGTTCTGAGCGATCATTTCGACTTTCCAAGACTGATCTCACCATGGTTTATGATGTTGGACTCTCTACATAGCCTTTTGGAGGTGATGGGTGCTTTATGCCATTCGCTTTCTCACTTAAAGCGGTGAAGCCATCATCTTTTTACTAGTAAATTAAGGAGATTCAGTGTGTGTGTGTAAGCTTGCAAAGAAATGTTCATACAGTATTTTTTTGCTAGAACGACCTATCCTCCATGTATTTGTGAAATTAGTCGGTCAAGTTTCTTACAACTAAGTAATGCTTGAGGTTATGCAGCAAGATAGTGTGATTTGATCAATGCAAACAACAATAAAATATATATAACCTTGTTGCAGGTGGTTAATGAAACCATAAAAACTTTTACTGCTTAGTCCACCTTATATGGCAAGGCATGATTGCCTAGCACCATGTGTCTACAATCGGGTCTTTAGTTCTACTATGCTCCATCAAAATTAATACTGACCGTTTTTTTTTATTAATTTTTTATGTCAAATGTATCCCAATGAAAAAACAACCCGGCCCACCCTCTCCCTACAGTCTTTGCACCTCTCTCGTGACAAGGACAACTATGTTATTACTTTGCTCCAATACATAGTGTCATGAATCTTGATGAACATGACTTTTGCTAACACTGTTCCAATTCACGGTACAATTAGTCTTTATAAGTAGGACTTTCCTTACATGATTTAGCTTTATGTATAATAATTTGCAGTTATGGGGAAAACAAGAGGGAAAGGCTAAGAACTCAAATCGATCCAAGTCCTTGGAAAGTTAAGGTGGGACGACAAACACTTCAAAGCTAGCTTGTTAACGTATAGTTCCTCCAGCCCTAACAACTAACACTAGGCATTGTCACAACCGTTGCATCTCGCTTATAAATTCTTTGAAGACAAGTTCTCCTTCCAAGTTTCAAAGCTTCTCTGTAGAAATAAACATGCACAATTTTCCTTTATACGAACCTACTAGTACGTGGGCACAACATAGATGACGTTGAAATAAACCGCGACCTCTAGATTTAGAAACGTGTGCTAACTAAGTACGCTACAACACAAAATTATTATCATATGAATCAAATAAATATATTGAACAATGAAGTACCAAAAAAAATAAATCGAAGCTCAGCATAGCAATTTGTGCTAATAAATAGATGATTTCCCTTGTTGTTGTTTAGTGTATACAAATCAAAGCTCAAACAAATTTTCAGAAGTTTACATAGCAATTTGATATATGGATTGCACACCATTAACACTTTGTGAGTCTCAAAAAAAGAGGAAAGCTTCTCGTCTAATTCTCCGTTTCACTTGCAGGATTGAAGAGATAGTTCTCAACATAGTTGTTAGATTTGATTCAAGATACAACCTAACCTTCTCGTCTTCTCCGTTACACTAGGAAGATTGAAGGGTGGAGAATGCTTTTCAGTTTTCAATACTTCTTTTCAACATGAACTTGGCCCCTAACGATCTACATACAGGATTTCAACGTCATCTACGGTGTGCCCACGTATTAGTAGGTTCAGATAAAAGGAAAATTGTGCATGTTTATTTCTACAAAGAAGCTTTGAAACTTAGAAGGAGAACTTGTCTTCGAAGAATCTATAAGCAGATGCAATGGTTGTGACAATGCTTAGTGTTAGTTGTTAGGCCTGGAGGAACTATACGTTAACAAGCTAGCTTTGAAGTGTTTGTCATCGGACCATAACTTTCCAATCGGATATACTAATTGGTTTCTACTTGAAGATTCACCACCCATATTCTATAATAAGAATATATCCCAAGTCATCTTTACGCTTCTGCCCTCGACTTGTAGCATCTTCTATATTTAATGCCCACTCCAGTTTCAAAAAATGCAGAATAGAAACCGCTCCTCCTGAGCCATGGTGGTGCTTCCTTATACTGTTGCTTTCCTACTCCTTTCCTCCTTACAGACTGTAAAAATCGCAAGTAAGTTTGCGTCTCGTTCTATTTTAATTACCTCCTTCCATTTCTAAAGAATTTACCTTAACTGAGCTGTCTTCATTTCAGTGTATGAAAACAAAAAATGTTGGTGTTCTGTTTTGTCGTTTAAAAATTGATGTTTAATCATCTGCTTTAAATTTTTGCTGCTTTCTGTGCAGCCTCGCAATCATTCATCGGTATAAACTATGGCCAAGTTGTGGACAACCTTCCACCACCATCATCCACCGCAAAGCTTCTTCAATCCACTTCAATCCAAAAGGTCCGATTATATGGATCGGACCCCGCCATAATCAAAGCCTTAGCCAACACCGGAATTGGAATTGTTATCGGCACTGCAAATGGTGACATTCCAGGACTAGCCTCTGATCCCAATTTTGCCAAGAGCTGGATCAACACAAACGTGCTTCCCTTCTATCCAGCTAGCAATATCATCCTCATCACTGTTGGCAATGAGGTCATGACTTCCAATGACCAGAATCTCATGAACAAGCTCTTACCAGCAATGCAAAATGTACAGAATGCTCTAAATGATGCATCGCTCGGGGGTAAAATTAAGGTCTCCACAGTTCATTCGATGGGAGTGCTTAAGCAGTCTGAGCCACCTTCTTCTGGAAGCTTTGATCCATGTTATGGGGATCTGATGAAGGGCTTGTTGGAGTTTAATAGTGCGAATGGTTCGCCTTTCGCAATCAATCCCTACCCTTACTATGCCTACAGAAGCGATACAAGGCCTGAGACTCTTGCTTTTTGCCTTTTCCAGCCGAATGCAGGACGAACGGATGGAAACACTAAGATCAAGTACATGAACATGTTCGATGCTCAGGTGAGAGTAAATCAAATTGCAAGTGCGTAAATTTTGTAGCAATAGATGATCGAATAAAAATGCTACTGACAAGTGGTTTAATCAATTGCAGGTGGATGCAGTTTATTCTGCACTGAATTCTATGGGATTTAAGAATGTTGAGATTGTGGTGGCTGAGACTGGATGGCCATTTAAAGGAGATGACAACGACGTAGGGCCAAGCATTGAGAATGCCAAGGCTTACACTGGCAATTTGATTGCACACCTTCGATCGATGGTGGGCACTCCACTCATGCCAGGAAAATCAGTGGATACATACCTCTTTGCTCTTTATGACGAAGACTTGAAACCTGGACCTGGTTCCGAGCGATCATTTGGACTTTTCAAGACTGATCTCACCATGGTTTATGATGTTGGACTCTCTACAAGTAGCCAGGTAAGAACAAAATTTACGTGCATTTCATTGGCATTTTGAGTTTTCAACAGCCAAGTGTTCTATTCCTGAGCTTTCCTTTGATTTGGCATTTAAATTTCTGTGTTTGGGAAGATGGGTTTTAAAACATCACTACGCATTTTGTTTGTTAACAGAATGGACAGTTCGTTTTCAGGAAAGAAAAAGGCCAAATTGTACTAAAAGAAAAACCCCTTGAACTTAACTTCTGAACAAAAAAATCCTGATTTTCTATCCTAAACATTATGATTTTTGGAATAGGCTTGTTCTGTTAGGAAATTAACAAAAAAAGAAAAACCCAGCCCATAACATCTTTTTAATCGATCTCTATGTCTCTATTAATAATGATAAAAAAAAAATTCAATTTTTAATCTAACATCTTTATCAACAATATTTGAAATACATGGAATCATCATTTTTAGACAAATAAATCCAAAATATTCTGGCGTATTTCACCTGCAAAAACCCTATTAATTTATTGAAACAGAACCAGTCACTAGCAGCAGCATCACAACCGCTAATAGGAGCAACACCACAACCGCTACAAGCAGCAGCCACCAACACCAGTACCGACACCAGCACCAACAACAATAACAGCAGCACGAGCACGAGCACGAGCACAGGCACTGGTACGAGCACGAGCTCGAGCTCGAGCACGAACAACATCAGCATCATCAGAGGCAGCAGCAGCAGCAGCAATAGCACCAACAAAGTATATTTAAATAGGATTTTCAATTTAGGTTTGTTGTATGGGTTTATGGGACTTTTTTTTATTTGCCTTTTTTTTGTGCTTCTCGGGTATCCTCACACCCTTTTTAAAGGGTGAGACTAGTCCCGTTCGGGATTCGTGATTGCCCCTCCCAAGAAGTGCGTTTCCTAGGGATTGAACTTGTGTTCTCACCCTTGCTGGGATATATCGGTGCCTAACCACTAAACCAACACTTCATTGGTTTTTGCCTTTTCTTTTATGACGTGCAGACTTAGAATATGAAGTTGTAAAGAGATGATGAAGATGGGTTAAGGTTTCTCTCTCTATTTTATAAGTTTCTCACTTAAAATGGTGAAGCCGTCATCTTTTTACTAGTAAATTAGGGGGATTCAGTGTGTGTGTGTAAGCTTGCAAAGAAATGTTCATACAGTATTTTTTGCTAGAACGACCTATCCTCCATGTATTTGTGAAATTAGTCGGTCAAGTTTCTTACAACTAAGTAATGCTTGAGGTTAAGCAGCAAGATAGTGTGATTTGATCAATACAAACAGCAATAAAATATATATAGCCTTGTTGCAGGTGGTTAATAAAAAGATATAAAAGGAAATGAAACCATAAAACACATGAAAAACAAACCATTTTATAAAATATATATAGCCTTGTTGCAGGTGTCTATTAATAAAAGGAACTCTTTCACCAAACCCAAAACTTTTACTGCTGAGTCCACCATCTGTTCTCTAATTTAAACACCAGTAGATCCAAACCCTCCAACACCTCTCATAATTGCATCCAAATCCTCGATTTCCATGACATCAGGAGTTACAATTTTCTCAAGACTCAACTGCGCAATTCTATCACCAACCATTACCATGAAATCAACAATAGAGTGATAACCCCAACTGTAATCATCATCTATGACACCAACACCTTTGTAATCAACAAAACTCAATTTTAAAAACAAAACTAAACCATATGTGAACATAAATTAAAAGGTACGAAGTGAGATTTACCAATACGAGTATAAGTTCCTTTAGGTATAGCAATGCTCAAATCTGTAGAGATAAGAGTTTTAATATTAAAATTATTATTATTTGTATTATAAGTATTTTTAATTTTAATATTATTAATATTAAATATATTATTATTTTGGTTTATAAATATTTTTATTTTTATGATGATTAATATTAAAAATATTATTATTTGTATTATAAATTTTATTGTTTTTATTAAAATTAATATTATTATTATTATCAATTTTATTGTTTTTATTATAATTAATATTATTAATATCATAATTAAGAAATTTTGAAAATATATAATTCATTTTGAAAAACAACCTTAAATTTGATTTGAAGGGTAACATTATTATTATTATTATTATTATTATTATTAAATTTGAAGAAAAATATTATTATTATTGAAGAAAAACAACAAGTTTTATTTGAGAAGATTAAAAACTATAAAAACTTGGTCAGATAATTTTAATATTATTATTAATATCATAAATATTATTAAATTTGCGATAAATTTTATTACTATCGAAAAAAATATAGATGTGATTTCAAGGGTAAAATCAATTATTTTTATTATTATTAACTTGGGTCTGGAAGGGCATGCCGGACCCAAGTTGAGTGGGAGTGACATAGAGGCAGACCCAGAAGTCCCCTAGGTCTTGTAGCCCTCCCCGACCCAAGACAATTGGGTCAAGAGTCGGACCCTAGGTTAATGGGTCTGTGTCAAGATCCAATGCTCCTGGGTCTTGTGTCTTCACCCAACTCTAATGGGTTCGGAATGCGGCAAGATCCAAGGCTTTTGGATCCGTCATTTACGAGGGGTCCAAAGCTCGGGCCTGGAGTTACAATTTGGACCCACTTAAACTTGAGTAAGTTTATTGTTATTATTAATATTAAAAATATTATTATTTGTATTATAAATTTTATTGTTTTATTATAATTAATATTATTAATATCATAATTATGAAATTTTAAAAATATATCATGAATTTTGAAAAACAACCATAGATTTGATTTGAAGGGAAAAATTATTTTTTATTACTATTATGATTATTATTAAATTAATAAATTTGAAGAAAATATTATTATTATCAAACAAAAAAACAAGTTTTTTTTAGGGGATTAAAAACTATAAGAACTTAGGTCAGATAAGTTTAATATTATTATTAATAACATAAATATTATTGAATTTGAAATACATTTTATTACTATGGAAAAAAACATAGATGTGATTCGAAGGGTAAAATCAATTATTTTTATTATTTTTAATTTGGGTCTGAAAGGACTTGCCAGACTCAAGTTGCTTGCGAGAGGCAAGGGGCAGACCCAAGTCCCTTAGGTCTTGCAGCCTTCCCTAGCCTAAGACAATTGGGTAAAGCGTCAGACCCTAGGTTAATGATTTCACGTCATGACTCAAAGCTCTTCGATCTTGCGTCCTCGCCCAACTCTAATGGGTTTGGATTGTGGCGATACCTAAGGTTTTGGGTCCCTCTTTTTTTATTAATATCATATACATATAACTTAAAACACAATGCATCTTTAACCCATGTAACGAGCTTTCGGCTAATGACTCTCATACCAGTTGGTCTTAGGGCATTAGGTGTTGAGACACCCTTACGAGCTTAGTAACTCTGGTTGCGGTATCCGATACGTAGATAGTGCAATATTTGATTCCCTTAAGCTTTTCTCCTAAACCCATGTAACAAGCACTAGGCCAATAGCTCTCAAGTCAGTTGACTTTAGGGTATTAGGTGTTAAAACACCCCTTCGGGCTTAATTGCTTAGGTTAGGGAGGCTACGAAACCAAACTTATCTATGTTTTTATTATCATCAATATTATATTTAATTTTTTTTTACGAATTATATCTTATCCCTTTCCCTTAGTTGTTACCTTTAACAAAAGAACATAATTAATGTAATAATCCAATGTGCAACCCACAATCATATGTTAAATTATGTGTGTGAAAATGAAGGTTTAAGAATACTTGTTAAATGAGTATATGAGCAGAATCAAGTGATAACAATGCGAGAGTTTGTAAATCTGAATATTTCATGAGAAGTGTGTGATAAAACCTTGTTATGAATATTGGAAATAACCATTGGAAAATGTTTACTAAGATGCGTTTCAAGAGTCAATAAAATTCTCCCTTACTCTACCATCCTAGTAACAACAGTTTTATCAAATGGTTCAAATAATAGCAAAAAACAAAAGTTAGTTTTTTTTTGTCAACTACTACCCTCTCCCCCTAACCAAAATGAAACATTGTCCTCAATGTTCTAAGGTAGAAAGATAGAGTGTAAAAGACATCATCTGAAACAACGACTACTGACAAACCTGAAACACACTTAAACAAATATAAGAAACAACAAAACACAAATATTATGCTATTAATAAAACCAAAAGATACAAGTTCTTACACACTAAGGCTTAAATTATAATTGTGATTGTGGCTCACATCTTTCCTTGGTTTTACGTCCAAGAATGGCTTAAACACCCTCTATGGGTTGGGAATAAGCTTCCCATCCAGTTTTCTTAAAAACTGGCAAACAAGGTATTTTTTAGTCAGATTCCCAAGACTATGTCGAGCATGTTCTTTATGAAAATGAGGCCATAAATCATGAATTGCACGATGCACATCTCCATTAAGGTACGTCCCAAGAGTCAATAAAAGATTATCTAAAGACTCTTTATTTTTTGAAATAAATCCTAACTTTTGACAATTTTAACAGGTTTTGCAGAACGCATGTGTGTCCTTGAACATGGTGGGCCAATAAAATCCACATTGTAAGATTTTTGCAATCATCTTTGTTGACAAGAAATGACCCCCACATGTCTCGGAATGATAAAATTTAATGACACTACTTACCTCATTATCAAGAATGCATCTTTGATATATTTGATTAGGACAATATTTGAATAAGTAAGGGTCATCCCAATAAAAGTTCTGCACGTCGCTCAAAAACTTTATTTTGTCTTGGGTATCCAAATGAGCTAGCAAAAATCCTAAAGCAAGAAAATTGTCAATATTAGCAGACTAAGGTATTGAAGCAATAGAAAGTGAAGATTCATCAGGAAAGTAATCATCAATTGGTGTGATATTAGATGTCGAATCTATTGTCAATTTTGACAAATGATCCGTGACAACATTTTTGGTGCCTTTTTCATCCTTGATTTCTTCATGTTTGAAAGTTTTAAAGATTTTAGAATCGTGATTGACTTCCCTTTGTTTGGTCATAGCATGAGGAAATTGAAGTATTGGTGGGGAATCAGTCTTTTCTTTGCAATGTTCAGGTTTAACCCCTTCCTTACCCTCAGAGCTTGACTCATCATCTTTCTCACAAGGTTCAAGAATGGATTTTTCAATAACCTTACCACTATGAAGAGTAATGACTGATTGGACTTGATCCATGTGTTAGCTTCCAGGTGTGATCGCTTGCACTTGAATTGTATTGCCCTTTGGGATTTTGCTGTTGTTGAGATGGAAACTTACCTTTCTCCTTAAAACTAAGAGCAGATATGAATTTTGCAAGAGTATCTTTAAAATCTGTCATGCTTTAAGCAAGTTGAGTGTTGATTGTCTCTTGCTTTTCAATGAATCCATGCAATGTTTCCTCAAGATTTCTTCTAGGAGGGGGAACATAAGGAGGTGCATATCCATGAGAATTTTGGAAATTATAGTGTGCTTGAAATGGTGGCTGTGAAGTTTGTGCATTATTGTTACCACTCTTCCAACTGAAATTTGGGTGATTTCTCCAACCAGGGTTATACGTTTGTGAGTATGGATTCTGATTTGGCCTTTGAAAATTGTTTAAAGCATTGACTTGTTCATAGAGACATTCCTTGAAAGAAGGCAAAGTTGGATAATCATTGGTTGCATGTTCATTTGTTTCACAGATTTGACACACAATGTCTTAAACGCATTTTAATTGACCACTCTTTTTAAATTCAAGTGCCTCGACTTTTCTAGCTAAAGATGCAAACTTTGCTTGGAGGTCATGATCTTCCCTAAGGTTGTACATTCCTCCAATAGATGTATGAGTTTGAGTTTTACCTGGTGCCTCATAAGTTTTTGTAGTGTCCCAATTTTGAGCATTTTCAGCTAACAAGTCTATGTACTCCATTGCTTCATCAGGGTCTTTATCTTCAAACGTTTTATTGCACATCAATTCCATCATTTGCCTATCTTTAGGTGTTAACCCTTCATAAAAGTGTGAGATCAATCTCCATGTTTCAAAACCATGATGAGGACATGTATTAAGCAAGTCTTTATACCTATCCCAACACTGGTAAAATGTTTCTCTTGGCTTTTGAGTGAATGTGGTGATTTATCTTTTGAAAGAGTTTGTTCTATGAGAAGGGAAAAACTTCTTTAAAAATTGTTGTTGCATTTCATCCCAAGCACGAATGGATCCTGACCTTAGATTTTATAGCCATGTTTTAGCTTTATCCTTTAATGAAAAAGAAAAAAGCTTTAATCCGATGGTGTTCATGTTACAATTTAAGTCATTATAGGTGTTACGAACCTCCTCAAATTCCCTTAAATGCAAGTATGGATTTTCTAGATCTAAGCCATGAAAAGAAGGTAAAAGTTGAATAATGTCTGGCTTAAAATTGAAGTGAGATGCATCAGGAGGGAAAACTATACATGAGGGTACACTTGTTCTTGTGGGATTCATGTGGTCTCTAAGTGTTCTAACATGATTATTCTCATTATGAAGCGACTCATTATCTTCTTCGGCCATATTTTCTGAAAATGATGAGGATTTCCTAGAAAGTCTACCACTTAATGTACGTGACCAAACTCCCATGCATGTGTAAGAAGAGAATAAAAAGGAAGAAAAGAAAAAAAGAAAAGAAAAAGAAACAAAACAAAAGAAACAAAAGTTAAATAAAAGAAAAATAAAATAAATATTATAATTTATACACGAATTTACCTCCCTAACAACGACGCCAAAAACTTGACACGATCAAAGAGTTCATGTCTTCTCCCAAGTATAGGAGTGTCAAAGTAATAAATAACTCGACAAGACCGGGGTCAAACACAGGGAGGTTAATTATATAAATTATAAATAATAATAATAATAATAATAATAATAATAATGATGTTGATGTTGATGATGGTGGTGATGAGTTAAAAAGGACTTTGAGATGTGAGATTAATGTGAAGACTATACAATGATAAAAACAATTGTCAAGGTTAGAGGATCCGCTAATGGTATTTCAAACAAGTATAGTATAAACTCTTTTTATTACTCAACTGGAAGCCACACACAAAGGAGGTTCCAATCGGAGTATAATTTATTAACATGATTATATTAATTATCTTATTTGAGTAATGTCAATACTTGTAAATGTTGTCAAGTATTCATGGTGATAACTTATGTTAACAACAAATCAAGTTCCTTTCATAGCACATGTGTCGGTTATACCATACAGTTGGGCTATGAAAGTGCCAAATATTTGTTGTACCAAGGGTTGTTGAACACAAATCTAGATTAACCATTTAAAAAGCAAGGTATTAAGACTGAGTAAGATAATAAATACAAAACATGTTAGTATCAAACATTAAAGTCCATGTTGAGTTTATACTATACTTATTCTTACACCATTAATGTAACCTTTTTACCTTGACATAATAAACTTAGCTGAACATTATGAATAAGAGAAACATAAATAAACAAGAGGAGAACATGATTATATAAGTATAGTAAAGGAAATGAAAGGCATAAACAAGAGATTAATGAAAGCAAAACTTAAGCATTACAAAAATATAAAGCAAGAGAGCAAGAACATGATCTTGATCTAAAAACCAAGATGCCTAAATGCATGGAAAATGCCTCCTTTTATAGCCCAAAATTCGAAACTATTGATTTGATGACTAATTGTTGAGTGGGTGGCCACCTCTTGACTTGGTAACAATCCTTATCTTCTTGTCTGTAGAAAACATCATTGCTAACATCAGAATTTGAACAAATAGTCTCATGAAAGTTCTGGGAAATTGTCTCGGCTTTTCAACCAAAAAAGAATCAGTGCATTTGGACTTCTAGAACTCGAGATATGGGCTGAACACTAAATAGTGTTTGGGTTGTAGGACAGATTCCGACTTCTCTTTTATTGCTACAATTTGAACTTGAAAACAACTGTTTTGAATCTTGCACTCTCATGAAAGTTTTAGGCCTATGTCTTAGATTTCCATCGATATAAACCAAACCTAAATCCAAGTTCTACAGCTTCGTTATGATCCAATAACCGAATGGTGTTCCAGTTTGAGTTGAACCAACATCTCTTTCCTAAGCTTAGCCCTTTCTTTTTCTTCTCAATTTTAGTAGTTAAACTCATCAATCAATCATTTAATTTATGTGATAGGTCTACATTTAAGATGAACATTTACCATAAATTAAAGGTATCTTATATTTTTAGACATGTTATTATAAAACATGCTCTAGTTAAGGAGCTATTGATACTTCAAGTGCAAAATAATGATATAAAGGGAAGGTTTTAGTACCCTTAATATGCCTTACCTAAGGTAAGCTGCTTGGTGTTTGGTTTATAATTGCTATGGTGTTGATTTTTCTAATCCCATCAGTTTTCCTAAGATAAGTTTGCTATAATGAACAAACTTGGGTTCAAATTCTAAAAGAAAGAACCCTTAGCCAATATGGATCATACATTTAGATATGTCTATAGAGTGTCAAGGAGAACTAATGCAGATCTCTTGAAATATGTGTTTGATTTGAATTAAATTTACAACCTATGAATTAAGAAACACCTAAGATAGAAATCTAAGGAGATTCAATGTGCTTAAAAGGTCATTTTTCCTTTAGTATTTCAAGTGTTCGCGACTCGTAAATCACAAGGAAGAGAAACAAAATAACTAAGTTAGAAATCTAAGGAAATTCAAGGTGTTTTAAAAGCCCTTTTTTGTATTAGTATTTCATACTTTCATGGCTCGTAAACCGTGGAGTCAAAAATTGAAATGTCCTCAATTATAATCAAGGCTTCTTTCAAAGATGTATGATGACTTATTATTTCTAGAAAAATATTTTGGATATTAACCAATTGGGTTTTTTTATCCAAACATTAAAAGTGAATAATAACAGGTTATTCCCAATAATATTTTGAATATTAATCCCTTTGGGATTTCTTTATCCAAATATAAATGGTGAATAAAGTAGCATTCTCCAAAATTAAGATTTTTTATTTTTTGGAATATTGGCCAATACCCTTTGGAGTTTTACAAACATGTTGTAAAATCCAGAATGTAAGAAAATAATTTTTTTTGTTTAAGAAATCCATGCTAAAACACATTTTCTTTTAAACTTTGAATATTTGTTTTTTTTAGAAAGAGGAAATTCAAAATATGTTAGGGCATTGGCCGTATGCATGAAAATATTTTTTTTGATATATATGTATATTTGCCACATTGCATAAAAAACCGGGCATTCTAAATACGAGATTTGTTTTTTTCACAATATAAAAATACAAAAACCACAAAATAAATACACTAGAAAATCAAAGATATTACTTGCATTTTTTTAGGGGGGCTGGGTCCAGCTCAGTCCATATGGCTGGGCTGAACCCAGCAGGCCTAGCCGGGTCACTAGCCCAAACTAGTGACCCGGCTAGGCACAAAGGCATGCGTGAGTTTCCTCACGCGTGCCTTGGCTGGTTATTGTTAAAGTGAATTATAATTCACGTGAACAGTAACAATGCAACTAAGAATACATGCCAAAGCAAGGAATAACAGACCTGTAGGCGAAAACGAAGGAGCTACAGCGATGTTGAAGGCGTGATGGTTGATCTATCCGTGTTCGTCTGTTTCAGCCCTTTTCCCTCTGTTCTCTATTTGTGTCCGTTTCTTGTGTTTTGCTCTGCGTCTTTATCCCTCTCTCTCTACTGGTTTTAGCTTCTCTCCCTCTCCCCTGTTCTGCTTTCCCCATCTCACAATAATGCAAAGATGAAGGAAAGAAACTCCCTATTTTGTCTGCGTTTTTTTTCCTCTCCTCTCCCTTTCTCTTCTTTCTTTCATTTCTCTGCTTTTTTCCATCTCTTCCTTCATCTCCTGCAGGTCTCACTAGTTTTGATAGACAAAAGTTTATGTCAATGTTTAGCAGCAAAGCTTCCTCTCTATGTGCTGCAGATCTCCAACGTTTCTTCTCCTCCTCTCCTCTTTTTTTTGCTTTTCTCTTCTATCCTTCTAGGTCAGTAGAGGAGGTTTATATAGCCTAAAATGCAGTTCTATTTAGGAAAAAAAATATGGGGACACAATCGCGGGTGGCTTGCAATCGAATAAAGCAATTTAGGAAGCAAAATATTCTGATTGATCTCCACATGTAAAATCCCAGCCATTAAATGATGGTATGGCTCTCCTCTGCATTCTTCCACAGCTGGCATAGGTGTTCAAAACCGTTGCTTTTGGACCAAAGATGAAACAAGCTGGCGGGGCTTGTTGTAGGGTTCGTTCCGTGCAGAACATTGGTTTGTTTTGCATGCAATGTAATCAATTTTGGGTTCCTTTTAATTTTAATTTTCAATTAAATCCCTAATTTTAACACTTTTCAATTCAATCCTTGATCCAAAAAAAATGCTCCAAATCAACCCGTAATCCCTCGAATCAGACCTGCGGGCTAGAATCCTTCTCGCGGCAGGATTCCTTACTTTCACACTAGATATTCAAACAAGGATATCTTGGACTTCTGATATCAAAATCAGGCGATTCAAAAAGCCAAATTCATTTACACGTACGGTTCTATAACTTTCATGAGGGATTTAAAGTGAGATAAATTCATTTTGAAGAACATAATCTGGCCGCAATCTGCTTGGTCAAAAGGATCTTCTAATCTAATTCAGAAACTGACAATGTCGAGCATCCCAATCTAAATGAGAGTCTGACATAAGAACAGTGAGCCCTAGGACCCAATAAAGGTATCGTTCAATTCTTTAATGTCATGAATGACAAAATATAGCTGAGATGGTCAAATATTGCACGAAACCATGTAAGAATCAAAGTCTAAGTTGGAACAAAGTTGGTATTACAAACAGAATTGTGACTGCAGCATAATCAGCTTTTTTAGTACAAATTTTCAAGGAGTTATCCAAACTCAAAGACCAAATAAAGAAGCAACAAGTTAAGCATCACGAAGACTCCTAATTAATCTAAGAATCCTGACGATTTCGGCAATGCAGGGGAAGGATAAAGAGAGCATAAAGCATTGAAATAGGGTTCGTAAAAACATTTCTTTCTTCTCTCGCTTTTGTCAATCTTCAAGCAACCATGAGCTAAACTCCTGCATTCGGTTCAAAAGAGGTACACGCAATCTCCAACATATGGGGCCTAAAAATGAGTAGCAACAAAAACTTTGGCTTCTAACATTATGACCTTGCAACAAAATGTCATGTCTTTTCAACAGGAAACAAGGTCAAGTATTCACAACTTGGAGAAGCAAATGGGGTAAATAGCTTTAAGTGTAGGGAAATTGGAAGCACAAATGAATGGATAATTGCCCTCCAAGCATTGAATCCAAAAGAGAATGTTAGTGCGCTCATGCCGCGAAGTGGGAAAGAACTTAAAAGGCAAAGGTTGAAACAAATTGAGATAGAGGAAGAAGAAGAGATAGAAACCGAATTGAGTATAAAAAAGAAACACCCTCCTCCTCCACAAACTGAAACTAGGTGCATCCATTAGCGTTATGCCTAAACATGTTTATGATTCTCTTAGTCTGGAGTCTTTGAATAAAACTAGTATTGTAATATAACTTGCGGACCGTAGTTTTGTTTACCCACTTGGTGTGATAGAGGATGTCCTAGTCAAGATTGATAATTTGGTCATTCCATGCAACTTTTATATTCTTGATATGGAACATGATTCTTGTGATTCATTAAACAACACTCCTATATTGTTTGGGAGACCATTCTTGAAAACTGCCAATACAAAGATTGATTGTGGTAAGGATACTTTGTCTATGGAGGTAAGAGATGAAAAAATTAAATTTAATTTTCATGATGCAATGAGATATCCTTATAGCAATGTTTACTATATCACATGCTATGACCAAGTTGATAAGTGTGTGCAACAAGTTTGTGATTTTGATTGTAAGGATGGATTAAGCATAGCTTTGAGCTATGGCTATGATTTTACCAAGATAAAATAGATGGAGAGGCATATATGTGTTCCCCTAAACATGCATGAATCAGCATTGGCTTTGTAAGCTTTGCAAACCGTTCCCTATGGTAATGTCTTTGTTCATTTAGTACTTTCACATAACAAGCTTCTTCCATCTATTTTACAGGCCCTCGAGTTAGAATTGAAACCTTTGCCCGATAATTTGAAGTATGTATTCATTGGCGACAACAATACACTTCCCTTATCATAGCAAAAGATTTGACAAGTGCGCAAGAGGAAAAACTTGTGAAGTTGTTGTGATCACAAGACGACCATTGGATGGACTTTAGCCGACATCAAGGGCATTAGTCCCTCCATGTGTATGCATCACATATTATTGGAGGAGAAAGTGAAATCAACAAGGGAAATGCAAAGGAGGTTGAATCCGCCTATAATGGAGCCAGTGAAAGCTGAGATTTTGAAACTATTTGATGCAAGAGTCATTTACCCCATCACGGATAGTAAATGGGTGACGCCTATCCATGTGGTGCCCAAAAAGACCGGGATCACGTTGGTAAAGAACAAAAATGATGAACTAATTCCTACTCGCATCTCGAGTGGATGGAGAATGTGTGTTGATTATAAAAAGCTTAATCTCTTTACACGCAAAGATCATTTCCCAATACCATTTATGGACCAAATGCTTGAATGTCTGGTAGGTAAGTCTTTTTATTGCTTTCTTGATGGATATAGTGGATATAATTAGATTGTTATTAATCCTGAAGATCAAGAAAAAAACTACATTTACATGTCCATTTGGTACATATGCATATAAGAGAATGCCCTTTGGTCTCTCTAATGCACCTGTAACTTTTCAAAGATGCATGATGACTATTTTTTCTGACTATGTTGAAAGAATAATTGAGGTTTTCATATATGATTTCATGGTGTATGGTGATTCTTTTGATAAGTGTTTAGAAAATTTATCTTTGGTCTTGAAAAGATGCATTGAAACTAGCCTTGTCTTGAACTATGAAAAGTGTTATTTTATGGTAAAACAAGGAATAGTTCTTAGGCATGTTGTGTCTTCACGGGGATTAGAGGTTGATAAAGCTAAAATAGATGTTATTTCATCATTGTCTTACCCCTCATACGTGAGGGAAGTTCATTCTTTTCTAGGCCATGCAAGTTTCTATTGACGCTTTATTAAAGATTTCTCGAAGATTACAGCACCCTTGTGCACACTATTAGCCAAAGAAGTGGATTTTGTGTTTGATTAAGCATGTAACGTGTCGCACCCTCGCGGCAGAGCGCGGCGGAGCGGCGATCCCGAGATTGGTTTCGGGGTCGTTTTCTGTTTTTGTGAATAACGGAGTCGCCACCTAGTATTTGGTCACTAGGAACCCTAACTGGTCTTTCAGAGATTCTAAGGTAAAGGACTGGTTGCGTAAAGGGAATGTAACGACCCGGCTTTCTAAGCCCAACAATAGTAAAAAATTTTTTTTTTTTTATATATATTTAATACACCTGGTGCCGGTAATCAAAGAACTTGAATCCTTACATCATCAAAATACAATCCATACAATCAACCGTTCATTCAAAAGCGAATCTTACACAAACACATAATATTAATGTTGCATGATTTGAAATTCATATTAAAAATATATATACATGGACATGAGTTTGCATTCTTATACTACTAATAGCCATCACAAATTTTAAACAAAAAGGATCTAATAAAAGTTATACATTCAGTACATTGATCCCTACAAAGTACATTGTGAGTTAGAATGCATCTACTTAATTCTTTGCAAAAGTAGGTTCCCGTGTATCGGGTATCCTAGACATCTCGTTGGTGTGACGTCCCTGCAGCAGTACAAAACATTTAAGAGAAAACAAATACTTACTAATAATAATAATAATGGTAACTAACGGCCTAGCAATTAAATAAGCATTAACATTTATAATTTCTTCATGTATTTGATGTAACAATTAGTAGTACATATAGATACACAAGTTTTCAAATGCCATTCGCCGAAACTAGTCGTTTATTTGTCCCGGCTATCCATCCGGATTCCATAGCGATAGGCTGCGTCGCCGCCAATCCTAGAATCGGCAGTCGAAACTACATCGCCTGCCGATCAAGGAATCGGCAATAAACTGGTCGTCGCCGATTTCAGATCGGCAGCGAAAGATGCATCGCCGATCCAAAATCGGGTGAATGAAATCGTTCTTGCCGATTTTCAGATCGGCAAGCGGAAACTAGGTCGCCGCCGATTTCTGTATCGCGACGAATCTTGTCGTTCGCGCGATCTAGAATCGGCAAGCGATGTGCATCCTTGCGCCGATCCACAATCGCGAGCCGAAATCATCCCTTTTTAACCCGCCATCCATTCGGACTCCATTAGCCAAAGCTAATCATTCTTTGTCCCGGCCATCCATTTGGATGCCATTAGCCGAAGCTAATCACTCTTTTGTCCCGGCCATCCATTCGGACTCCATTAGCCAAAGCTAATCATTCTTTGTCCCGGCCATCCATTTGGATGCCATTAGCCGAAGCTAATCACTCTTTTGTCCCGGCCATCCATTCGGATGCCATTAGCCGAAGCTAATCACTCTTTGTCCCGGCCATCCGTTTGGATGCCATTAGCCGAAGCTAATCACTCTTTTGTCCCGGCCATCCATTCGGATGCCATTAGCCGAAGCTAACTCTTTGTCCCGGCCATCCGTTTGGATGCCATTAGCCAAAGCTAATCACTCTTTTGTCCGGCCATCCGTTTGGATGCCATTAGCCGAAGCTAATCACTCTTTTTGTCCCGCCATCCATTCGGATGCCATTAGCCGAAGCTAATCACTCTTTTATCAACAATTAAGCATTCGACAATTTAATATCGGTTCTAACAATATGGTAGTACTCAAGTTAAAATATTCCAAGATTCAACGTATGAAAAAGAAAGGTGCAAGTCACCTACCATGTTCCACCTGTGGGTCGTTCTGTCTTGATGATGGTCCAATCCCGATTGCACCACCGAGGCATCAATGGTCACAAATCAAACAGTTGTATTTATTTTATTTTTGAATCACATTCATCATCACACTTATTTCAATAGTTCACATGTTCACATTAAAGTGTTCCCTATTTTACACCATCATATCATGAAATTGTTATTAGCATTTAAGTCATTCCCGCCTAGGAGGCTTATTGTAGGAATCGGCAATGAGAACCGATTCATTGCTGAGGCCGCCCAATTCGTTGCGGGCTACACAAATCGGTAGCGAATATTAATTCGGCAAGTAAAGGTTCAGCTTGCGGCGAAACAGAATTTTTGCGCAACACACAATCGGGAGCATCAATTTCAACACAATCATCACAAGAGAACACATTAATTCCGGCAACAAACATCACAGTAAGAACACATTAATTCCAGCAACAACATCACATTAATTCCAAAGCAACAATCATCACGGAGAACACATTAATTCCAGCAACAACATTACAACAGAATAACGCATAACACATTAATTCCAAGGCAACAACATTACAGCAGAACACATTAATTCCAGCAACAACATCACGATTAGAACACATTAATTCCAGCAACAACATCACAGTGAGAACACATTAATTCCGAAGCAACAACATCACAGCAGAACACATTAATTCCCCCTAGTTAAAGCCAACCCTCTACCATGATTTGTTAGATGTTCTGAAATTGACTTTATTTCACTTTTGTTTGCTTGTTCTCTTGGTTAATTTCAGCTTCCTTCACGGGTGGCTTAGGTCTTAGATCAATTCTTTTCTTAGGGTTTTTCTTCTTCATTTTCGTTTTTGATCTTACGGGGGAGAGGAAGAGAGTTTCATGGCCCATACCTTCTGAATTTAACTAAGTTTGAGGAAGGTTTGACACTATTCAGCTGCTGGTTCTCCTCCTTCTTTTTCCTCTCACGTTTTTTTCCGGCTCTCTTTTTCCTCTCCTCTCTACGCATTGCCCACTCCTCTCTCAAGGTCTCATCTCTCCCTCACAAGTTGACAAAGTAATCTCTACTGGTCTGATTTACGTTTTTGTTGTGAAAGGGGAAGGGAAGAACGGCATCGGTTTCTTGGATTTGGAAGAAGATGGGTCATTCTCTCTCCCCTCTTTGTATTTATACTACCCATCCAATGAAATGGGTTGTTTGGGGGTTGGTTTAGGTGTGTCCTTATCCTTGTTTGGTTTATCTAAAACCAGTTTTACCCCTCCCTCCCAGCTCCGCGTCCTTTGTTCATTTGAGAAATCGCGAAAACCGCATCGCTGTCGATTTCCGCATCGGCAGCGAAAACTGCGTCATGGCGATCAAGAAATGGGCAGCGAAAACTGTGTCGCTACCGATTTCTGTATCGGTAGTGAAGGCTGCGTCGCTGCCCAGTCCGGGAATCGGCGAAAGCTGCATCGTCCGCGATTTCTCGCATCGGCAGCAAAAAGCTGCGTCGCTGATTTCTGCACGGGCAACGGAAACTAGGTCGCTGCCGATTTCGTATCGGCGTGAATACTGTGTCGCTGCCCGATTCAAATCAGCGTGAAACAGAATCGCAGAATCGACCGAGCGTCGGGCTGCGTCGGCGATTTCTGCATCAGCAGCGAAAACCGCATTCATCATCTTCCCTCTCTCTCTTAAATATATATATATATTTTCCTTTGGGTGTTTACATTCTCCCCTCCTAAATATGAATTTCGTCCTCGAAATTTAAGAAGTTTTCACACTCCATACCTCGGTAGATCAAATAAAGTGGGGTACTTTTTTCTCATCTCGAAACCTCCCTCTCCCAAGTTTCCTCTTCTACTTGAGCATTTCGCCATAAGATTCTAACGATGGGGATCTTTTTGCTCCGCAACTCCTTCACTTCTTGATCTAGTATCCGTATGGGCCTCAATTCCAATGTTAAGTCGTCCTTGACCTCTACTCGGGACTCGGGGTAGAACTCGAGCGGGGTCTACGTTAGCCTTCCTTAACAAGGAGACATGGAACACATCATGGACCCCGGCTAACGTGGGGGCAATTCCACCTTGTAGGCTACCGGTCCAACTCGTTGTAAGATTTTGAAGGGTCCAATGACTCGGGGAGTTAACTTCCCTTTCAATCCAAATCGTAATAAGTTCTTCCATGGGGCTACCTTCGGGAACACCTGGTCCCCGTATCGAACTCGAGAGGTCTTCTCCTCACATCGGCGTACTTCTTCCGTCTATCCTGTGCGGCTTTGATGCGATCCCCCGATAATTCTCACTTTCTCCGTGGTGACTTGAACTAACCTCGCGCCATATAACTTCTGGTCCCCAATTTCTTCCCAACATAAAGGAGTTCTACACCTCCTACCATACAAGGCTTCATATGGGGCCATCCCTATTGTGGCTTGGTGACTATTGTTATAAGTAAACTCCACCAATGCCATGTGTTCCTCCCAGTTTCCTCCAAATGCTAGCACACATGCCCGTAATAGGTCTTCCAAGACTTGAATGACTCTTTCCGATTGGCCATCCGTTTGAGGGTGAAACGCAAGTGCTCATGTCCAATCTTGTCCCCAAGGCATGTTGTATGCTCGGCCAAAGTCGAGAGGTGAACCTAGGATCTCGATCCGATACAATGGACACCGGAATCCCATGAAGTCGTACCACCTCATTTATGTAGATCTTGGCAAGCTTGTCCACCGAGTCGGTCATCTTTACAGGGCAAGAATAGTGCGGATTTCGTCAACCGATCCACAATGACCCATATCGCATCATTTCCTTTTCTCCCCTTGGGAAATCCCGACACGAAATCCATGGTGATCATCTCCCACTTCCATTCCGGAATTTGTAATGGCTGTAATGGTCCACGGGCCTTTGGTGTTCAACCTTGACTTGTTGACATATCCCACACTTTGACACATACTCGGCTATTTCCCTTTTCATATTAGGCCACCAATAGAGGTGTTTCGGGTCTCGGTACATCTTAGTCTTTGCCGGGATGTATGGAGAATTTGGACTCATGTGCTTCTTGCGGAACCATACGTTTGTTGTTTCGTCATCAGGCACGTACAACCGTTGTCCCATCATCAAGGATCCATCCTCCGCTACTCGGAATTTCATTTCTACCCCGGCCTCCACATTCTTCCTAATCTTGGATCCCACCTTGTCATGGAATTGGGCATGTAGTATCTGTTCTCGATACGTTGGTCGCACCAATAATTGGGCTACTAACCCACCTCTTTGCATCAATTCCCAAATGCGCACCCAACTCTTTTAATTACGCCAATTGCCGCTCCTTTCCCACTTTGTTAAGCTTCCCAAGGAGGCTTTATTTTTGCGGACCGAGGGCATCTGCCACCACATTTGCTTTCCCGGGTGGTATTCTATGGTGCAATCATAATCCTTAATGAGCTCTATCCACCTTCTTTGCCGCATGTTCAACTCCTTTTGCGACATCGGATACTCGGCTCTTATGATCGGTAAAAATTTGGGTTCGAGACCCATACAAATAGTGTCTCCATATCCTCAAGGCAAATACTACAGCTGCCAACTCCGGGTCGTGCACCGGGTAGTTCACCTCATGAGTCTTTAGTTGCCTTGATGCATAGGCGATCACCTTCCCATGTTGCATCGGAACACACCCCAATCCCTTCCCCGAGGCATCACCTATACCGCAAAACCCTCAGTCCCTAAGGGGAGAGTTAAGACTAGAGCAGTGGTGAGTCTCCTCTTCAATTCTTGGAAGCTAGCCTCACATTCTTCCGACCACACCCACTTCTTATCCTTCCTAGTTAGCTGGGTCAAAGGGGTTGCAATCAGGGAAAAACCTTCGATAAATCTCCGATAGTATCCTGCAAGTCCCAGGAAACTACGTATTTGAGTGGCCTGAAGTCGGTCTTTCCCATTTCAAGACGCTTCGACTTTTTTGAGGGTCGACAAAAACACCTTGCTGAAATGACATGTCCAAAAACGTCACCCTTTTCAGCCAAAATTCACATTTACTCAATTTTGCATATAACTGGTGATCTCTCAAGGTTTGTAAGGTTTGTCTCAAGTGTTCTTCGTGTTCCTTGAAAGAATTCGAGTACACCAGTATATCATCAATGAATACCACCACAAACTTATCCAGGTATGGTTGGAAAACCCGATTCATCAAATCCATGAAGAGGGCTGGGGCGTTCGTCAACCCGAATGGTAACACCAAAAATTCATAGTGTCCGTAACGAGTTCTAAATGCGGTCTTTGCTACATCCGCGTTCTTTAATCTTCATCTGATAGTACCCGATCTCGGATCTATCTTCGAGAATGCCCTCGCTCCCTTTAATTGGTCGAACAAATCATCTATCCGAGGTAACGGATACTTGTTTTTCATTGTTATTTTGTTCAACTGTCGATAGTCAATACAAAGCCTATGGGTTCCATCTTTCTTTCTTACAAATAGGACCGGTGCTCCCCAAGGAGAATTATTGGGCCGTATTAACCCCTTGTCTAATAATTCCCGTAATTGAGTCTTTAACTCGTTCGGTTCTGCTTCAGGAGCCATCCGATACGGTTGTTGGGCTATGGGTGGGACTCCGGGAAAAGTGTCTATAGACACCTCTACCTCTCGCTCCGGGGTAGTCCTGGTAGTTCTTCCGGAAACACATCCTGGGAAATCCTTCACCATAGGAATATCCTTCAATCGTGGACCTTCATCATCAGAGTTTAAGATGTATGCGAGGTATCCCATACATCCCTTTCTTAACAGTTTTTGGGCTGTTACCACCGATATTAGAGCATTCAGTTTGGGAAATCTCTCTCCTTTAAAAGTCATTTTCTCGCCCTTAGGTGTTTGGAAAGTAACAGTTTTAGCATAACAATCTATTAGTGCCTTGTATTTACTCAACCAATCCATGCCTAGTATTATGTCAAAATCATGCGGCTCTAAGGGAATCAAGTCTACTGTTTCATACCCGGATAAACTAACCCCCACATCCACATATACAATATTTGTTTCAACCATGTTTCCCATTGGAGTTCCAATTACAAACCCCTTCTCTACTATTTCTACTTCCTTTCTCAATTTAGTGACACTTCTCTTAGCAATGAATGAGTGGGTGGCACCCGGATCAAACAATACATGCATATTAAAATCATTCAACAGTAGTGTACCTGCCACCACATCCGATGCAGCCCTGGCCTCCTCCCCGTGTCGGGTGGAAGACCCTCCCGGGGTCCGATCATTTTGTGCCCTCGGCTTCCCTCGACCGGAGTTTGCCCCCGATTGAGAAGATCTCACCGGCCTATTAATGGTAGTGGCTGGGGTGGCTCCGATCGGGCCGTCTATAGCTCTGTACTTGTCCGATGTTTCTTTTGGGGGTCCCTCTTGTAATGACCTTTCCCACCACAGTAATGACACCCTTGGCTAAGATACCGGGCAGTTCCTCCACCTATGACCCTCTCCTCGCATACAAAGCATCGCCCTGTGGGAACCGGCAGTCCCCGTGGTTTTTTGTCCACATTTTACACAAAAAGGATAGTCAACTCCCCGCGGTCACCGGTCCCAAGTTGAAGAGTTTGCCCTCGAGTGAGACTGTCCCGCCATCATTCTCCCCACTTGATCGTTGGTGAGGCGGTAATATCAAACTCCCTTCTTTCCGTGTCGCTCAAACACTCCACTTTTTCCTTTCTTCGGGTGCGGTGGTCTGCACACGAAATAGTCCCCATCTCTCTTTTTGCTTATACTCCGATACCCCTCTTGGCTTTCTCCAATACATGCCTCCAGAGCTTGTGCGGCCTCAATCAACTCCCCTCACCGATTTAAATCGCAAGGCGATCAATCCTTGTCTCAAATCCCGTCGTAAACCATCTCTCAACTTTTCAATCATATGTTCCTCTGCCGGCACATAATGTGGGGCGAACAATGAGAGGTCATGGAATCTCCTTTCGTACTCCAATACCGACATATCACCCGTCTTAATGCCAAGAACTCTTGTTCTTTCACCTTGCGATGATACTTGGAATAAAACTGATTCTCAAACTCGTCTTGAAATCACTCCAAGTTAGGGTCTCGATCGCACGCCTCACCGAACTGTTTCCCACCATGTCATGGCCCTATCAGATAGTAACTGGGATGCACAATTTACCCTCAAACCCTCGGGTATGCTTATTTGAATCATTGTCTTTTCTACCTTCCTGATCCATCTTCCAGCTATCTCTGCATCTTGTTCCCCCATATACGGTTCACAGCCCATTTCCCTCATACTCTTGACTAGTCGCACCAGTGGTACCACATTATCCATGGTCATGCTGGTCGTAGGGGCTGCTGGTGGATTCTGCGTGGTAGGGGTTGTTTGTGCTGCTGAATTAGCCATGCCTTCCATCACTGCTTTAACTATTTGTACAAGGAGTCCTGCATCTACATATTGTGGGGGCACACCAGTTGGAACAGTAGATGGTCGTGCTTCTGGTCTTTCTCGCTGTTCCGTTGCGACTGGGGGTGTTCCCTCTGTCTGATGAGGCCTCGGGCCTTCTCCTGCCATCGTATCTTTCCCCTGCAAGGTTTCGGTATTATCGGAGCATGAGATGCCGTATCATCTAAGGGATCTTCGTCTTGCCAACCTTGGGCACCTCGGTTCATGCCCCTCCTTTCTAAGGAGGGCGGCTCAGTTTGTGTCCCTTGTCGGGTGCGTACCATCCTGAAATTCATCGCAACAACACATTTATTAATGATCCTCAGGATCCATACCAAGGGCTCGATACCAATCACTAACGAGACCGGGCTTTCTAAGCCCAACAATAGTAAAATTTTTTTTTTTTTTATATATATTTAATACACCCGGTGCCGGTAATCAAAGAACTTGAATCCTTACATCATCAAAATACAATCCATACAATCAACCGTTCATTCAAAAGCGAATCTTACACAAACACATAATATTAATGTTGCATGATTTGAAATTCATATTAAAAATATATATACATGGACATGAGTTTGCATTCTTATACTACTAATAGCCATCACAAATTTTAAACAAAAAGGATCTAATAAAAGTTATACATTCAAGTACATTGATCCCTACAAAGTACATTGTGAGTTAGAATGCATCTACTTAATTCTTTGCAAAAGTAGGTTCCCGTGTATCGGGTATCCTAGACATCTCGTTGGTGTGACGTCCCCGCAAAGAAAGTACAAAACATTTAAGAGAAAACAAATACTTACTAATAATAATAATAATGGTAACTAACGGCCTAGCAATTAAATAAGCATTAACATTTATAATTTCTTCATGTATTTGATGTAACAATTAGTAGTACATATAGATACACAAGTTTTCAAATGCCATTCGCCGAAACTAGTCGCTTATTTGTCCCGGCTATCCATCCGGATTCCATAGCGATAGCCGTGACGCCAATCCTAGAATCGGCGGACGAAACTACATCGCCCGATCAAGGAATCGCGTGAAACTGGTCGCGCCGATTTCAGATCGGCAAATAAGATCGCATCGCGCCGATCCAAAATCGGCACATGGAACGCCGTTGCCGATTTACTCAGACGGCAATGGAACTAGGTCGCCGCCGATTTCTTGACGGCAATAGCTGATCTGCCGATCTAGAATCGGCAATGACATCGCTGCCGATCCACAATCGGCAAAAATCATCCCTTTTTAACCCGCCATCCATTCGAATCCATTAGCCAAAGCTAATCATTCTTTGTCCCTGCCATCCATTTGGATGCCATTAGCCGAAGCTAATCACTCTTTTGTCCCTACCATCCATTCGGACTCCATTAGCCAAAGCTAATCATTCTTTGTCCCGGCCATCCATTTGGATGCCATTAGCCGAGCTAATCACTCTTTTGTCCCGGCCATCCATTCAGACATCCATTGGATGCCATTAGGGCTAACTAATCACTCTTTGTCCCAGCCATCCGTTTGGATGCCATTAGCCAGGCTAATCACTCTTTTG
>JAGMVL010000985.1:0-32576 GCA_019202695.1 Populus x sibirica
GGGTGTTTACATTCTCCCCTCCTAAATATGAATTTCGTCCTCGAAATTTAAGAAGTTTTCACACTCCATACCTGGTAGATCAAATAAAGTGGGGTACTTTTTTCTCATCTCGGCCTCCCTCTCCCAAGTTTCCTCTTCTACTTGAGCATTTCGCCATAAGATTCTAACGATGGGGATCTTTTTTGCTCCGCAACTCCTTCACTTCTTGATCTAGTATCCGTATGGGCCTCAATTCCAATGTTAAGTCTTCCTTGACCTCTACGGGACTGGGGTAGAACTCGGGCGGGGTCTACGTTAGCCTTCCTTAACAAGGAGACATGGAACACATCATGGACCACGGCTAAGCGTGGGGGCAATTCCACCTTGTAGGCTCTTTGGTCCAACTCGTTGTAAGATTTTGAAGGGTCCAATGAATCGGGAGTTAACTTCCCTTTCAATCCAAATCGTAATAAGTTCTTCCATGGGGCTACCTTCGGGAACACTTGGTCCCCCGTCTTGAACTCGAGAGGTCTTCTCCTCACATCGACATACTTCTTGTCTATCCTGTGCGGCTTTGATGCGATCCCTGATAATTCTCACTTTCTCCGTGGTGACTTGAACTAACTCTGCGCCATATAACTTCCGGTCCCCAATTTCTTCCCAACATAAAGGAGTTCTACACCTCCTACCATACAAGGCTTCATATGGGGCCATCCCTATTGTGGCTTGGTGACTATTGTTATAAGTGAACTCCACCAATGCCATGTGTTCCTCCCAGTTTCCTCCAAATGCTAGCACACATGCCCGTAATAGGTCTTCCAAGACTTGAATGACTCTTTCCGATTGGCCATCCGTTTGAGGGTGAAACGCGGTGCTCATGTCCAATCTTGTCCCCAAGGCGTGTTGTATGCTCGGCCAAAGTCGAGAGGTGAACCTAGGATCTCGATCCGATACAATGGACACCGGAATCCCATGAAGTCGTACCACCTCATTTATGTAGATCTTGGCAAGCTTGTCCACCGAGTCGGTCATCTTTACGAGGCAAGAATAGTGCGGATTTCGTCAACCGATCCACAATGACCCATATCGCATCATTTCCTTTTCTCCCCTTGGGAAATCCCGACCACGAAATCCATGGTGATCATCTCCCACTTCCATTCGGAATTTGTAATGGGTTGTAATGGTCCCGCACGAGGCCTTTGGTGTTCAACCTTGACTTGTTGACATATCCCACACTTTGACACATACTCGGCTATTTCCCTTTTCATATTAGGCCACCAATAGAGGTGTTTCGGGTCTCGGTACATCTTAGTCTTTGCCGGGATGTATGGAGAATTTGGACTCATGTGCTTCTTGCGAGAACCATACGTTTGATTTGTTTCGTCATCAGGCACGTACAACCGTTGTCCCATCATCAAGGATCCATCCTCCGCTACTCGGAATTTCATTTCTACCCCGGCCTCCACATTCTTCCTAATCTTGGATCCCACCTTGTCATGGAATTGGGCATGTAGTATTTGTTCTCGATACGTTGGTCGCACCAATAATTGGGCTACTAACCCACCTCTTGCATCAATTCCCAAATGCGCACCCAACTCTTTTAATTACGCAATTGCCGCTCCTTTCCCACTTTGTTAAGCTTCCCAAGGAGGCTTTATTTTTTGCGGCCCGAGGGCATCTGCCACCACATTTGCTTTCCCGGGTGGTATTCTATGGTGCAATCATAATCCTTAATGAGCTCTATCCACCTTCTTTGCCGCATGTTCAACTCCTTTTGCGACATCGGATACTTCGGGCTCTTATGATCGGTAAAAATTTGGGTTCGAGACCCATACAAATAGTGTCTCCATATCCTCAAGGCAAATACTACATTTGCCAACTCCGGGTCGTGCACCTTAGGGTAGTTCACCTCATGAGTCTTTAGTTGCCTTGATGCATAGGCGATCACCTTCCCATGTTGCATCGGAACACACCCCAATCCCTTCCCCGAGGCATCACTATATACCACAAAACCCTCGGTCCACGAGGGAGAGTTAAAACTGGGCGAGTGGTGAGCCTCCTCTTCAATTCTTGGAAGCTAGCCTCACATTCTTCCGACCACACCCACTTCTTATCCTTCCTAGTTAGGCTGGGTCAAAGGGGTTGCAATCGGGGAAAAACCTTCGATAAATCTCCGATAGTATCCTGCAAGTCCCGGAAACTACGTATTTCGGTGATGAAGTCGGTCTTTCCCATTTCAAGGCTGCTTTGACTTTTTGAGGGTCGACAAAAACACCTTCGGTTGAAATGACATGTCCCAAAAACGTCACCCTTTTCGGCCAAAATTCACATTTACTCAATTTTGCATATAGCTGGTGATCTCTCAAGGTTTGTAAGGTTTGTCTCAAGTGTTCTTCGTGTTCCTTGAAAGAATTCGAGTACACCAGTATATCATCAATGAATACCACCACAAACTTATCCAGGTATGGTTGGAAAACCCGATTCATCAAATCCATGAAGAGGGTCTGGGGCGTTCGTCAACCCGAATGGTAACACCAAAAATTCATAGTGTCCGTAACGAGTTCTAAATGCGGTCTTTGCTACATCCGCTTCTTTAATCTTCATCGATAGTACCACGATCTCGAGATCTATCTTCGAGAATGCCCTCGCTCCCTTTAATTGGTCGAACAAATCATCTATCCAGGAGTAACGGATACTTGTTTTTCATTGTTATTTTGTTCAAGCGTCGATAGTCAATACAAAGCCTATGGGTTCCATCTTTCTTTCTTACAAATAGGACCGGTGCTCCCCAAGGAGAATTCTTGGGCCGTATGAACCCCTTGTCTAATAATTCCTGTAATTGAGTCTTTAACTCGTTCGGATTCTGCTTTGGAGCCATCCGATACGGTTGTTGGGCTATGGGTGGGACTCCGGGGAAAAGTGTCTATAGACACCTCTACCTCTCGCTCAGGGGTAGTCTGGTAGTTCTTACGGAAACACATCCGGGAAATCCTTCACCACGGGAATATCCTTCAATCGTGGACCTTCATCATCGAGTTTAAGATGTATGCGAGGTATCCCATACATCCCTTTCTTAACGGTTTTTGGGTATGTTACCACCGATATTAGAGCATTCGGTTTGGGAAATCTCTCTCCTTCAAAAGTCATTTTCTCGCCCTTAGGTGTTTGGAAAGTAACAGTTTTAGCATAACAATCTATTAGTGCCTTGTATTTACTCAACCAATCCATGCCTAGTATTATGTCAAAATCATGCGGCTCTAAGGGAATCAAGTCTACTGCATTTCATACCCGGATAAACTAACCCCCACATCCACATATACAATATTTGTTTCAACCATGTTTCCCATTGGAGTTCCAATTACAAACCCCTTCTCTACTATTTCTACTTCCTTTCTCAATTTAGTGACACTTCTCTTAGCAATGAATGAGTGGGTGGCACCCGGATCAAACAATACATGCATATTAAAATCATTCAACAGTAGTGTACCTGCCACCACATCCGATGCAGCCCTGGCCTCCTCCTGTGTCAGGTGGAAGACCCTCCCTGGGGTCCGATCATTTTGTGCCCTCGGCTTCCCTCCTTGGAGTTTGCCCCCGATTGAGAAGATCTCACCGGCCTATTAACGGTGGACGGCTCTGGTGGCTCGATTCATTGTCTATAGCTCTGTACTTGTCCGGTGTTTCTTTTGGGGCGAGGTCCCTCTTGTAATGACCTTTCCCACCACAGTAATGACACCCTTGGCTAAGATACTAGCGGTTCCTCCACCTATGACCCTCTCCTCTCGCACACAAAGCATCGCCCGGGGAAACCGAGCGGTCCCGGGGTGTTTTTGTCCACATTTTACACAAAAAGGATAGTCAACTCCCCTGCGGTCACCGGTCCCAGTTGAAGAGTTTGCCCTCGAGTGAGACTGTCCCGCCATCATTCTCCCACTTGACTGTTGGTGAGGCGGTAATATCAAACTCCCCTTCTTTCCGTCTTTGCTCAAACACTCCACTTTTTCCTTTCTTCGGGTGCGGTGGTCTCCAGGTGAAATAGTCCCCATCTCTCTTTTTGCTTATACACTGATACCCCCCTTGGCTTTCTCCAATACATGCCTCCAGAGCTTGTGCAGCCTCAATCAACTCCCTCACCAATTTAAATCGCAAGGCGATCAATCCTTGTCTCAAATCCCGTCGTAAACCATCTCTCAACTTTTCAATCATATGTTCCTCTGTCGGCACATAATGTGGGGCGAACAATGAGAGGTCATGGAATCTCCTTTCGTACTCCAATACCGACATATCACCCTGTCTTAATGCCAAGAACTCTTGTTCTTTCACCTTGCGATGATACTTGGAATAAAACTGATTCTCAAACTCGTCTTGAAATCACTCCAAGTTAGGGTCTCAGTCGCACGCCTCAGCTGAACTGTTTCCCACCATGTCATGGCCCTATCAGATAGTAACTGGGATGCACAATTTACCCTCAAACCCTCGGGTATGCTTATTTGAATCATTGTCTTTTCTACCTTCCCCGATCCATCTTCCAGCTATCTCTCGCATCTTGTTCCCCCATATACGGTTCACAACCCATTTCCCTCATACTCTTGACTAGTCGCACCAAGGTGGTACCACATTATCCATGGTCATGTTGGTCGTAGGGAGGGTCTTGGTGGATTCTGCGTGGTAGGGGTTGTTTGTCTTCTTGAATTAGCCATGCCTTCCATCACTGCTTTAACTATTTGTACAAGGAGTCCTGGATCTACATATTGTGGGGGCACACCGGTTGGAACAGGTAGATGGGTCAGTGCTTCCGGTCTTTCTCGCGTTTCCGTTGCGATCGGGGTGTTCCCTACGTCGATGAGGCCTCGGGCCTTCTCCTGCCATCGTATCTTCCCCCGCAAGGTTTCGGGCGGTATTATCGGAGCATGAGATGCCGTATCATCTAAGGGATCTTCGTCTTGCCAACCTTGGGCACCTCGGTTCATGCCCCTCCTTTCTAAGGAGGGCGGCTCAGTTTGTGTCCCTTGTCGGGTGCGTACCATCCTGAAATTCATCGCAACAACATATTTATTAATGATCCTCAGGATCCATACCAAGGGCTCTGATACCAACTGTAACGACCTGGCTTTCTAAGCCCAACAATACTAAATTTTTTTTATATATATATATATATATTTATTTAATACACATGGTGCCGGTAATCAAAGAACTTGAATCCTTACATCATCAAAATACAACCCATACAATCAACCGTTCATTCAAAAGCGAATCTTACACAAACACATAATATTAATGTTGCATGATTTGAAATTCATATTAAAAATATATATACATGGACATGAGTTTGCATTCTTATACTACTAATAGCCATCACAAATTTTAAACAAAAAGGATCTAATAAAAGTTATACATTCAAGTACATTGATCCCTACAAAGTACATTGTGAGTTAGAATGCATCTACTTAATTCTTTGCAAAAGTAGGTTCCCGTGTATCGGGTATCCTAGACATCTCGTTGGTGTGACGTCCCTACAAGAAGTACAAAACATTTAAGAGAAAACAAATACTTAATAATAATAATAATAATGGTAACTAACGGCCTAGCAATTAAATAAGCATTAACATTTATAATTTCTTCATGTATTTGATGTAACAATTAGTAGTACATATAGATACACAAGTTTTCAAATGCCATTCGCCGAAACTAGTCGTTTATTTGTCCCGGCTATCCATCCGGATTCCATAGCGATACAATGCGTCCTCGCCAATCCTAGAATCGGCAGCCGAAACTACATCGCTGCCGATCAAGGAATCGGCAGCGAAACTGGGTCGCTGCCGATTTCTGTATCGGCAGCGAAGACTGCATCGCTGCCGATGATTTTGGTCGCAGCGGACATGCATCTGCCGATTTCTGTATCGGCAGCGGAAACTAGGTCGCTGCTGATTTCTGTATCGGCAGCGGAAACTAGGTCGCTGCCGATCCAGAATCGGCAGCGGAACTGCGTCGCTGCCGATCCACAATCGGCAGCGAAATCATCCCTTTTTAACCCGGCCATCCATTCGGACTCCATTAGCCAAAGCTAATCATTCTTTGTCCCGGCCATCCATTTGGATGCCATTAGCCGAAGCTAATCACTCTTTTGTCCCGGCCATCCATTCGGATGCCATTAGCCGACGCTAATCACTCTTTGTCCCGGCCATCCGTTGGGATGCCATTAGCCGAAGCTAATCACTCTTTTGTCCCGGCCATCCATTCGGATGCCATTAGCCGAAGCTAATCACTCTTTTGTCCCGGCCATCCGTTTGGATGCCATTAGCCGAAGCTAATCACTCTTTTGTCCCGGCCATCCATTCGGATGCCATTAGCCGAAGCTAATCACTCTTTTATCAACAATTAAGCGTTCGACAATTTAATATCGGTTCTAACAATATGGTAGTACTCAAGTTAAAATATTCCAAGATTCAACGTATGAAAAAGAAAGGTGCAAGTCACCTACCTGTTCCACCCGTGGGTCGTTCTGTCTTGATGATGGTCCAATCCCGATTGCACCACCTTCGAATTTAACTAAGTTTGAGGAAGGTTTGACACTATTTTCAATCATGCGGGTTCTCCTCCTTTTTCCTCTCACGTTTTCCGGCTCTCTTTTTCCTCCTCTCATGCAACTGCCCACTCCTCTCTCAAGGTCTCATCTCTCCCTCACAAGTTCACAAAGTAATCTCTACTGGTCTGATTTACGTTTCTGTTGTGAAAGGGGAAGGGAAGAACGGCATGCAACTGCCTGGATTTGGAAGAAGATGGGTCATTCTCTCTCCCCTCTTTGTATTTATACTACCCATCCAATGAAATGGGTTGTTTGGGGGTTGGTTTAGGTGTGTCCTTATCCTTGTTTGGTTTATCTAAAACCAGTTTTACCCCTCCCTCCCAGCTCTGCGTCACTGTTCATTTGAGAAATCGGCAGCGAAAACTGCATCGCTGTCGATTTCTGCATCGGCAGCGAAAACTGCGTCGCTGCCGATCAAGAAATGGGCAGCGAAAACTGTGTCGCTACCGATTTCTGTATCGGTAGTGAAGGCTGCGTCGCTGCCCAGTCCAGAATCGGCAGCGAAAACTGCATCGCTGCCCAGTCCAGAATCGGCAGCGAAAACTGCATCGCTGCCGATTTCTGCATCGGCAGCGAAAACTGCATCGCTGCCGATTTCTGCATCGGCAGCGGAAACTAGGTCGCTGCCGATTTCTGTATCGGCAGCGGAACCGCGTCGCTGCCAATTTCTGTATCGGCAGCGAATACTGTGTCGCTGCCGATTCAGAATCGGCAGCGGAACCGCGTCGCTGCCGATTCAGAATCGGCAGCGGAACTGCGTCGCTGCCGATTTCTGCATCCGCAGCGAAAACTGCATTCATCATCATCCCTCTCTCTCTAAATATATATATATATTTTCCTTTGGGTGTTTACAGAAATCATCAGCGAAATGCTTTCTCGGGTGATGCTTGGATTCGACAGCCTAAAGAGCCCCTAGGGACTAAGAAATCATCAACGAAATGCTGTCTCGGGTGACGCAAGGATTCGACATCCCAAAGAGCCCCTAGGGACTGAGAAATCATCAACGAAATGTTGTCTTGTGTGACGCAAGGATTCGACAGCCTATACAGCCCGTAGGGACTCAGAAATTGTAACGACCCGGCTTTCTAAGCCCAACAATAGTAAATTTTTTTTTATATATATATTTATTTAATACACCTGGTGCCGGTAATCAAAGAACTTGAATCCTTACATCATCAAAATACAACCCATACAATCAACCGTTCATTCAAAAGTGAATCTTACACAAACACATAATATTAATGTTGCATGATTTGAAATTCATATTAAAAATATATATACATGGACATGAGTTTGCATTCTTATACTACTAATAGCCATCACAAATTTTAAACAAAAAGGATCTAATAAAAGTTATACATTCAAGTACATTGATCCCTACAAAGTACATTGTGAGTTAGAATGCATCTACTTAATTCTTTGCAAAAGTAGGTTCCCGTGTATCGGGTATCCTAGACATCTCGTTGGTGTGACGTCCCTACAGCAGTACAAAACATTTAAGAGAAAACAAATACTTAATAATAATAATAATAATGGTAACTAACGGCCTAGCAATTAAATAAGCATTAACATTTATAATTTCTTCATGTATTTGATGTAACAATTAGTAGTACATATAGATACACAAGTTTTCAAATGCCATTCGCCGAAACTAGTCGTTTATTTGTCCCGGCTATCCATCCGGATTCCATAGCGATAGCTGCGTCGCTGCCAATCCTAGAATCGGCAGCCGAAACTACATCGCTGCCGATCAAGGAATCGGCAGCGAAACTGGGTCGCTGCCGATTTCTGTATCGGCAGCGAAGACTGCATCGCTGCCGATTTTGGATCGGCAGCGGAAACTGCGTCGCTGCCGATTTCTGTATCGGCAGCGGAAACTAGGTCGCTGCCGATTTCTGTATCGGCAGCGAATACTGTGTCGCTGCCGATCCAGAATCGGCAGCGGAACTGCGTCGCTGCCGATCCACAATCGGCAGCGAAATCATCCCTTTTTAACCCGGCCATCCATTCGGACTCCATTAGCCAAAGCTAATCATTCTTTGTCCCGGCCATCCATTTGGATGCCATTAGCCGAAGCTAATCACTCTTTTGTCCCGGCCATCCATTCGGATGCCATTAGCCGACGCTAATCACTCTTTGTCCCGGCCATCCGTTGGGATGCCATTAGCCAAGCTAATCACTCTTTTTGTCCCGGCCATCCATTCGGATGCCATTAGCGGAAGCTAATCACTCTTTTGTCCCGGCCATCCGTTTGGATGCCATTAGCCGAAGCTAATCACTCTTTTGTCCCGGCCATCCATTCGGATGCCATTAGCCGAAGCTAATCACTCTTTTATCAACAATTAAGCGTTCGACAATTTAATATCGGTTCTAACAATATGGTAGTACTCAAGTTAAAATATTCCAAGATTCAACGTATGAAAAAGAAAGGTGCAAGTCACCTACCTGCTCCACTCCGTGGGTCGTTCTCGTCTTGATGATGGTCCAATCCCGATTGCACCACCTCTGAATTTAACTAAGTTTGAGGAAGGTTTGACACTATTCATTCTTGGTTCTCCTCCTTTTTCCTCTCACGTTTTTTCCGGCTCTCTTTTTCCTCTCCTCTTCATGCAACTGCCCACTCCTCTCTCAAGGTCTCATCTCTCCCTCACAAGTTCACAAAGTAATCTACTGGTCTGATTTACGTTTCGGTTGTGAAAGGGGAAGGGAAGAACGGCAAGCACCGCTAGGGATTTGGAAGAAGATGGGTCATTCTCTCTCCCCTCTTTGTATTTATACTACCCATCCAATGAAATGGGTTGTTTGGGGGTTGGTTTAGGTGTGTCCTTATCCTTGTTTGGTTTATCTAAAACCAGTTTTACCCCTCCCTCCCAGCTCTGCGTCACTGTTCATTTGAGAAATCGGCAGCGAAAACTGCATCGCTGTCGATTTCTGCATCGGCAGCGAAAACTGCGTCGCTGCCGATCAAGAAATGGGCAGCGAAAACTGTGTCGCTACCGATTTCTGTATCGGTAGTGAAGGCTGCGTCGCTGCCAAGTCCAGAATCGGCAGCGAAACCTGCATCGCTGCCCAGTCCAGAATCGGCAGCGAAAACTGCATCGCTGCCGATTTCTGCATCGGCAGCGAAACTGCGTCGCTGCCGATTTCTGCATCGGCAGCGGAAACTAGGTCGCTGCCGATTTCTGTATCGGCAGCGGAACCGCGTCGCTGCCAATTTCTGTATCGGCAGCGAATACTGTGTCGCTGCCGATTCAGAATCGGCAGCGAACGGCCTCGCTGCCGATTCAGAATCGGCAGCGGAACTGCGTCGCTGCCGATTTCTGCATCCGCAGCGAAAACTGCATTCATCATCATCCCTCTCTCTCTAAATATATATATATATTTTCCTTTGGGTGTTTACAGAAATCATCAGCGAAATGCTTTCTCGGGTGATGCTTGGATTCGACAGCCTAAAGAGCCCCTAGGGACTAAGAAATCATCAACGAAATCTCTGTCTCGGGTGACGCAAGGATTCGACATCCCAAAGAGCCCCTAGGGACTGAGAAATCATCAACGAAATGCTGTCTTGTGTGACGCAAGGATTCGACAGCCTATACAGCCCGTAGGGACTCAGAAATTGTAACGACCCGGCTTTCTAAGCCCAACAATAGTAAATTTTTTTTATATATATATTTATTTAATACACCGCGTGCCGGTAATCAAAGAACTTGAATCCTTACATCATCAAAATACAACCCATACAATCAACCGTTCATTCAAAAAGATGAATCTTACACAAACACATAATATTAATGTTGCATGATTTGAAATTCATATTAAAAATATATATACATGGACATGAGTTTGCATTCTTATACTACTAATAGCCATCACAAATTTTAAACAAAAAGGATCTAATAAAAGTTATACATTCAGGACATTGATCCCTACAAAGTACATTGTGAGTTAGAATGCATCTACTTAATTCTTTGCAAAAGTAGGTTCCCGTGTATCGGGTATCCTAGACATCTCGTTGGTGTGACGTCCCTACAGCAGTACAAAACATTTAAGAGAAAACAAATACTTAATAATAATAATAATAATGGTAACTAACGGCCTAGCAATTAAATAAGCATTAACATTTATAATTTCTTCATGTATTTGATGTAACAATTAGTAGTACATATAGATACACAAGTTTTCAAATGCCATTCGCCGAAACTAGTCGTTTATTTGTCCCGGCTATCCATCCGGATTCCATAGCGATAGCTGCGTCGCTGCCAATCCTAGAATCGGCAGGCGAAACTACATCGCTGCCGATCAAGGAATCGGGAGCGAAACTGGGTCGCTGCCGATTTCTGTATCGGCAGCGAAGACTGCATCGCTGCCGATTTTGGATCGGCAGCGGAAACTGCGTCGCTGCCGATTTCTGTATCGGCAGCGGAAACTAGGTCGCTGCTGATTTCTGTATCGGCAGCGGAAACTAGGTCGCTGCCGATCCAGAATCGGCAGCGAAATCGCTGCTGCCGATCCACAATCGGCAGCGAAATCATCCCTTTTTAACCCGGCCATCCATTCGGACTCCATTAGCCAAAGCTAATCATTCTTTGTCCCGGCCATCCATTTGGATGCCATTAGGCAGCTAATCACTCTTTTGTCCCGGCCATCCATTCGGATGCCATTAGCCGACGCTAATCACTCTTTGTCCCGGCCATCCGTTGGGATGCCATTAGCGAAGCTAATCACTCTTTTGTCCCGGCCATCCATTCGGATGCCATTAGCCGAAGCTAATCTCTTGTTTGTCCGGCCATCCGTTTGGATGCCATTAGCGGAAGCTAATCACTCTTTTGTCCCGGCCATCCATTCGGATGCCATTAGGCGAAGCTAATCACTCTTTTATCAACAATTAAGCGTTCGACAATTTAATATCGGTTCTAACAATATGGTAGTACTCAAGTTAAAATATTCCAAGATTCAACGTATGAAAAAGAAAGGTGCAAGTCACCTACCTGTTCCACCTGTGGGTCGTTCCTGTCTTGATGATGGTCCAATCCCGACTGCACCACCTTCTGAATTTAACTAAGTTTGAGGAAGGTTTGACACTATTCAGCTGCTGGTTCTCCTCCTTTTTCCTCTCACGTTTTTTCCGGCTCTCTTTTTCCTCTCCTCTCTCATGCCCACTCCTCTCTCAAGGTCTCATCTCTCCCTCACAAGTTCACAAAGTAATCTCTATCGACTCCTTTACGTTTCGTTGTGAAAGGGGAAGGGGAAGAAGCAGCATGCAATCTTTGGATTTGGAAGAAGATGGGTCATTCTCTCTCCCCTCTTTGTATTTATACTACCCATCCAATGAAATGGGTTGTTTGGGGGTTGGTTTAGGTGTGTCCTTATCCTTGTTTGGTTTATCTAAAACCAGTTTTACCCCTCCCTCCCAGCTCTGCGTCACTGTTCATTTGAGAAATCGGCAGCGAAAACTGCATCGCTGTCGATTTCTGCATCGGCAGCTGAAAACTGCGTCGCTGCCGATCAAGAAATGGGCAAGCGACTGTGTGCTACCGATTTCTGTATCGGTACTGAAGGCTGCACGCTGCCCAGTCCAGAATCGGCAGCGAAAATGCATCGCTGCCCAGTCCAGAATCGGCAGCGAAAACTGAATCGCTGCCGCATTCTGCATCGGCAGCGAAAACTGCATCGCTGCTCGATTTCTGCATCGGCAGCGGAAACTCAGGTCGCTGCCGATTTCTGTATCGGCAGCGGAACCGCGTCGCTGCCAATTTTATCGGCAGCGAATGCTGTGTCGCTGTGCCGGATTCAGAATCGGCAGCGGAACAGCGCGCTAGCCCGATTCAGAATCGGCAGCGGAACTGCGTCGCTGCCGATTTCTGCATCCGGCGCGAAAACTGCATTCATCATCATCCCTCTCTCTCTAAATATATATATATATTTTCCTTTGGGTGTTTACGTAAATCATCAACGAAATGCTTTCTCAGGTGATGTATGGATTCGACAGCCCAAAGAGCCCCTAGGGACTTAGAAATCATCAACGAAATCTTTGTCTCGGGTGACGCAAGGATTCGACATCCCAAAGAGCCCCTAGGGACTCGAGAAATCATCAACGAAATCTTTGTCTTGTGTGACGCAAGGATTCGACAGCCTATACACCCGTAGGGACTCGGAAATTGTAACGGCCCCTAGGGCTTTCTAAGCCCAACAATAGTAAATTTTTTTTTATATATATATTTATTTAATACACCCTGGTGCCGGTAATCAAAGAACTTGAATCCTTACATCATCAAAATACAACCCATACAATCAACCGTTCATTCAAAAGTGAATCTTACACAAACACATAATATTAATGTTGCATGATTTGAAATTCATATTAAAAATATATATACATGGACATGAGTTTGCATTCTTATACTACTAATAGCCATCACAAATTTTAAACAAAAAGGATCTAATAAAAGTTATACATTCAAGACATTGATCCCTACAAAGTACATTGTGAGTTAGAATGCATCTACTTAATTCTTTGCAAAAGTAGGTTCCCGTGTATCGGGTATCCTAGACATCTCGTTGGTGTGACGCCCCTCCCCACAAACGGATACAAAACATTTAAGAGAAAACAAATACTTAATAATAATAATAATAATGGTAACTAACGGCCTAGCAATTAAATAAGCATTAACATTTATAATTTCTTCATGTATTTGATGTAACAATTAGTAGTACATATAGATACACAAGTTTTCAAATGCCATTCCCCGAAACTAGTCGTTTATTTGTCCCGGCTATCCATCCGGATTCCATAGCGATAACTGCGTCGCTGCCAATCCTAGAATCGGCAGCCGAAACTTGCCTCGCTGCCGATCAAGGAATCGGCAAGCGAAACTGGGTCGCTGCCGATTTCTGTATCGGCAGCGAAGACTGCATCGCTGCCCGATTTTGGATCGGCATCGGAGGGACGAAAATGCGTCGCTGCGCGATTTCTGTATCGGGCGCAAGGGAAAACTGCACGTCGCTACGGATTCGGTATCGGCAGCGAAATGCTGTCTCGGCTGACCCAGAATCGCAGCGCAAAGGCCGCTACGCTCGATCCACAATCGGCAGCGAAATCATCCCTTTTTAACCCGGCCATCCATTCGGACTCCATTAGCCAAAGCTAATCATTCTTTGTCCGCCATCCATTTGGATGCCATTAGCCAGGGCTAATCACTCTTTTGTCCCGGCCATCCATTCGGATGCCATTAGCCGACGCTAATCACTCTTTGTCCCGGCCATCCGTTGGGATGCCATTAGCCAAAGCTAATCACTCTTTTTGTCCCCGCCATCCATTCGGATGCCATTAGCCGAAGCTAATCACTCTTTTGTCCCGGCCATCCGTTGGTTGCCATTAGGCGAAGCTAATCACTCTTTTTTGTCCCGGCCATCCATTCGGATGCCATTAGCAAGCTAATCACTCTTTTATCAACAATTAAGCGTTCGACAATTTAATATCGGTTCTAACAATATGGTAGTACTCAAGTTAAAATATTCCAAGATTCAACGTATGAAAAAGAAAGGTGCAAGTCATCTACAACTGTTCTACCCGTGGGTGTTCCCGTTCTTGATGATGGTCCAATCCCAACGCACCACCTTCCCGAATTTAACTAAGTTTGAGGAAGGTTTGACACTATTCAGTCTTGGTTCTCCTCCTTTTTCCTCTCGTTTTTCGGCTCTCTTTTTCCTCTCCTCTATGCAGCTGCCCACTCCTCTCTCAAGGTCTCATCTCTCCCTCACAAGTTCACAAAGTAATCTCTATGGTCTGATTTACGTTTTTGTTGTGAAAGGGGAAGGGAAGAACGGCATGCAGCTCTGGATTTGGAAGAAGATGGGTCATTCTCTCTCCCCTCTTTGTATTTATACTACCCATCCAATGAAATGGGTTGTTTGGGGGTTGGTTTAGGTGTGTCCTTATCCTTGTTTGGTTTATCTAAAACCAGTTTTACCCCCTCCCTCCCAGCTCTGCGTACTGTTCATTTGAGAAATGCAGCGAAAACTGCATCGCTGTCGATTTCTGCATCGGCACGAAAAACTGCGTCGCTGCCGATCAAGAAATGGGTAGCGAAAATGTGTCGCTACCGATTTCTGTATCGGTAGTGAAGGCTGCATCGCTGCCCAGTCCAGAATCGGCAGCGAAAACTGCATCGCTGCCCAGTCCAGAATCGGCAGCGAAAACTGCACGCTGCCGATTTCTGCATCGGCAGCGAAATGCATCGCTGCCGATTTCTGCATGGTCGCAGCGAAACAGTCCCTAGGGCTCCGATTTCTTCATCGGCAGCGGAAACTCGTCGCTGCCAATTTCTTTATCGGCAGGAAGGACTTGTCGCATTCAGAATCGGCGCGGGCAGCGGATTCGCCACATGCCCCTGATTCAGAATCGGCAGCGGAACTGCGTCCTGCCGATTTCTGCATCCGCAGCGAAAACTGCATTCATCATCATCCCTCTCTCTCTAAATATATATATATATTTTCCTTTGGGTGTTTACGAAATCATCACGAAATGCTTTCTCGGGTGATGCTTGGATTCGACACCCCAAAGAGCCCCTAGGGACTAAGAAATCATCAACGAAATCTTTGTCTCGGGTGACGCAAGGATTCGACATCCCAAAGAGCCCCTAGGGATTGAGAAATCATCAACGAAATCTTGTCTTGTGTGACGCAAGGATTCGACCCAAAGAGCCCTAGGGACTCGAAATATAACAAATGTGGCACAAACTAGGGATAAATCGAAAATTGTAACGACCCGGCTTTCTAAGCCCAACAATAGTAAATTTTTTTTTATATATATATTTATTTAATACACCTGGTGCCGGTAATCAAAGAACTTGAATCCTTACATCATCAAAATACAACCCATACAATCAACCGTTCATTCAAAAGTGAATCTTACACAAACACATAATATTAATGTTGCATGATTTGAAATTCATATTAAAAATATATATACATGGACATGAGTTTGCATTCTTATACTACTAATAGCCATCACAAATTTTAAACAAAAAGGATCTAATAAAAGTTATACATTCAAGTACATTGATCCCTACAAAGTACATTGTGAGTTAGAATGCATCTACTTAATTCTTTGCAAAAGTAGGTTCCCGTGTATCGGGTATCCTAGACATCTCGTTGGTGTGACGTCCTACGAAGGATACAAAACATTTAAGAGAAAACAAATACTTAATAATAATAATAATAATGGTAACTAACGGCCTAACAATTAAATAAGCATTAACATTTATAATTTCTTCATGTATTTGATGTAACAATTAGTAGTACATATAGATACACAAGTTTTCAAATGCCATTCGCCGAAACTAGTCGTTTATTTGTCCCGGCTATCCATCCGGATTCCATAGCGATAGCTGCGTCGCTGCCAATCCTAGAATCGGCAGCGAAACTACATCGCTGCCGATCAAGGAATCGGCAGGGGAAACTGGGGCTCGCTGCCGATTTCTGTATCGGCAGCGAAAACTTGCATCGCTGCCGATTTTGGATCGGCAGCGGAAACTGCGTCGCTGCCGATTTCTGTATCGGCAGCGGAAACTAGGTCGCTGCTGATTTCTGTATCGGCAGCGGAAACTAGGTCGCTGCCGATCCAGAATCGGCAGCGAAATCAAGATGCGTGCCGATCCACAATCGGCAGCGAAATCATCCCTTTTAACCCGGCCATCCATTCGGACTCCATTAGCCAAAGCTAATCATTCTTTGTCCCGGCCATCCATTTGGATGCCATTAGGAAGCTAATCACTCTTTTGTCCCGGCCATCCATTCGGATGCCATTAGCCGACGCTAATCACTCTTTGTCCCGGCCATCCGTTGGGATGCCATTAGCCGAAGCTAATCACTCTTTTGTCCCGGCCATCCATTCGGATGCCATTAGCAAGCTAATCATTCTTTTGTCCCGGCCATCCGTTTGGATGCCATTAGCCGAAGCTAATCACTCTTTTGTCCCGGCCATCCATTCGGATGCCATTAGCCGAAGCTAATCACTCTTTTATCAACAATTAAGCGTTCGACAATTTAATATCGGTTCTAACAATATGGTAGTACTCAAGTTAAAATATTCCAAGATTCAACGTATGAAAAGAAAGGTGCAAGTCACCTACCCCTCTCCCATCGTGGGGTCGTTCTCTGTCTTGATGATGGTCCAATCCCGACTGCACCACCTTCTGAATTTAACTAAGTTTGAGGAAGGTTTGACACTATTCATTGGTTCTCCTCCTTTTTCCTCTCACGTTTTCCTCCGGCTCTCTTTTCCTCTCCTCTCCCCTGCAGCTGCCCACTCCTCTCTCAAGGTCTCATCTCTCCCTCACAAGTTCACAAAGTAATCTCTACTGGTCTGATTTACGTTTTGTTGTGAAAGGGGAAGGGAAGAACGCCGGCAGGGAGCTGGGATTTGGAAGAAGATGGGTCATTCTCTCTCCCCTCTTTGTATTTATACTACCCATCCAATGAAATGGGTTGTTTGGGGGTTGGTTTAGGTGTGTCCTTATCCTTGTTTGGTTTATCTAAAACCAGTTTTACCCCTCCCTCCCAGCTCTGCGTCACTGTTCATTTGAGAAATCGGCAGCGAAATCTTTGCTCTCTCGTCGACGCATGCATTCGGCAGCCGAAAACTGCGTCGCTGCCGATCAAGAAATCGGCAGCGAAAACTGTGTCGCTACCGATTTCTGTATCGGTAGTGAAGGCTGCGTCGCTGCCCAGTCCAGAATCGGCAGCGAAATCTGCATCGCTGCCCAGTCCAGAATCGCAGCGAAAACTGCATGCTGCCCTGGGACTCGATCATCATGAGCGAAATCTTTGTCTCGGGTGCGCATGGATTCGTGTCCCAACGCCCTAGGGACTCGAACAAACTAGGGACTCGGGAAATCATCAGCGAAATCTTTGTCTCGGGTGCGCATGGATTTCTGCTATCGGCCCATAGGGACTCGAAATCATCACGAATCTGTCTCGGGACGCATGGATTAGATATCCCTCACAGCCCCTAGGGACTCAGAAATCAGCAACGAAATGCTTGTCTCGGTGACGCAAGGATTTGCAGCCCAAAGCCGCTAAGACTCGAAATCATCATCAAATCCCTCTAGGGACTCATGGATATCATATACATACTGCCCCTAGGGACTCGAAATCATCAACGAAATGCTTTCTCGGGTGACGCATGGATTCGAAAGCCCAAAGAGCCCCTAGGGACTAAGAAATCATCAACGAAAACCTGTCTCGGGTGACGCAAGGATTCGACATCCCAAAGAGCCCCTAGGGACTCGGAAATCATCAACGAAATCTTTGTCTCGTGTGTGACGCAAGGATTCGACACCCACAGCCCCTAGGGACTCGGCCCCTAGGGACTCGAGAAATCATCAACGAAATGCTTTCTCTCGGGTGACGCATGGATAGCCCAACAGCCCCCTAGGGACTAGAAATCATCAACTATATGTTATTTAATACACAGTGACGCAAGGATTCGGTAATCAAAGAACTGCCTTAGGGACTCAGAAATCATCAACGAACCCATACAATCTCGCGTGTCATTCAAAAGTGAATCTTACACAACACACATAATATTATGTGAGACTTTGAAATCATTAAAAATATATATACTTGGACATGAGTTTGCATTCTTATACTACTAATAGCCCTAAGGACTTCTAAATCATCAACGAAATCTTTGTCTACATGACGCAATGGATTTGATCCCTACCAAGCCCCTACATTGGGACTCTAGAATGCATCTAACGTAATTCTTTGCAAATCATAAGGTTCGTGTCATCGGGTATCCTAGAGCATCTCGTTAGGTGACTCGACAAATACAAAACATTTAAGAGAAACAAATACTTAATAATAATAATAAAATGTAACTAACGGCCCTAGGGAATTAAATAATCATTAACATTTATAATTTCTTCATGTATTTGATGTAACAGATTAGTAGTACATAAGAGCCCACTAGGGACTCGAAATCATCAACGAAATTGTCTTTGGTGACGCAAGGATTCGTACCAAAAGCCCTAGGGACTCGAGGATCATCACACAGGCCCCTAGGGACTGAAATCATCAACGAAATTTTGTCTCGGGTGACGCAAGGATTCGATAGCCCAAACAGCCCCTAGGGACTCAGAAATCACCAACGAAAGGGACTGTAGAAATCATCATGCGACGTCTCGACAAGGATTCGATTGCCCAAACGGCCCCTAGGGACTCGAAATCACTACACGGCCCCTAGGGACTCAGAAATCATCAACGAAATGTTGTCTCGGGTGACGCATGGATTCGACAGCCCAAAGAGCCCCTAGGGACTCAGAAATCATCAACGAAATGTTGTCTCGGGTGACGCAAGGATTTGACAGCCCAAACAGCCCCTAGGGACTCAGAAATCACACGAAACTCGTCTCGGTGCCCAATGGATTCGAAATCATCAACGAAATCTTTGTCTCGGAAATCATCAACGAAATGGTTTCGGAGACCATGGATTCGAAATCTCCCAAAGCCCCTAGGGACTCGAAATCATCAACGAAATCTCTTTGTCTCGATCCGTTGGATGGATCAAGCTAAACACCCTAGGGACTCGGAAATCACACACGGCCCCTAGGGACTTAGAAATCATCAATCCGAAATCTTTGTCTCGGGTGACGCAAGGATTCGATAGCCCAAAAGCCCCTATGGACTCAAAATCGTCAACGAAATGTTGTCTCGCATGACGCAAGGATTCGATAACACCCAAAGCGCCCTAGGGACTCAGGGACTCGAAATCATCAACGAAATGTTGTCTCGGGTGACGCAAGGATTCCAGCCCAAACAGCCCTAGGGCCCAGAAATCACTAGACAGCCCCTAGGGACTCAGAAATCATCAACGAAATGTTTGTCTCGGGTGACGCATGGATTCGAATCCCAAAAGCCCCTAGGGACTCGAAATCGAACAACTAAGTTGACTCATGAAATCATCAACGAAATGCTTTGTCTCGGGTGTGACGCAATGGATTCGATAGCCCAAACAGCCCCTAGGGACTCGAAAATCACTCACACGTTGTCTCTAGGGACTTGAAATCATTCGAAATCAAAGCAACCCTAGGGACTCGAGAAATCATCAACAAGTCCCTCGGGTGACTCATGGATTCGATACACAAAGAGCCCCTAGGGACTCGAAATCATCAACGAAATGCTTGTCTCGGGTGACGCAAGGATTCGCCCCCAAACGCCCTAGGGACTCGAGAAAAACGCCCCTAGGGACTCGAAATCATCAACGAAATCTTGTCTCGGGTGACGCAAGGATTCGACACCCCAAAGAGCCCCTAGGGACTCGAGAAATCATCAACAAATCTTTGTCTCGGGGTGACGCAAGGATTCGACATCCCCCAAGCCCCCTAGGGACTGAAATCATCAACGACCCCTGGTCACTGTTAGAATCCGCCAGAGAAATCATCAACGAAATGCTTTGTCATCGGGTGACGCATGGATTCGACAAGTCCCAAGAGCCCCTAGGGACTAGAAATCATCAACGAAATGACTTTGTCTCGGGTGACGCAAGGATTCCCGACAGAAAAAAGCCCCTAGGGACTACGAAATCATCAACGAAATCTTTGTCTCGGGTGACGCAAGGATTCGACTACCCAAAACGGCCCCTAGGGACTCGAAATCATCAACGAAATCTGTCTCGGGTGACCCAGGATTAGAATCACCAAAAAGCCCTAGGGACTCGAAAATCACCAAGGCCCCTAGGGACTCGAAATCATCAACGAAATGTTGTCTCGCGTGACGCAAGGATTCTACAGCCCAAACAGCCCCTAGGGACTCAGAAATCACTACACAGCCCCTAGGGACTTAGAAATCATCAACGAAATGCTGTCTCGGGTGACGCAAGGATTCGAAGCCCAAAAAGCCCCTAGGGACTCAGAAATCATCAACGAAATGCTTGTCTAGGGACTCGAAATCATCAACGAAATGCCCCTAGGGACTCTGGATTCGAATTCCCAAAGAGCCCCTAGGGACTCAAAAATCATCAACGAAAGGCTGTCTCGGGTGACGCAAGGATTCAACCAAATAATCGCCCTAGGGACTCAGAAATCATCAACGAAATGCTGTCTCGGGTGACGCATGGATTCGATATCCCACACAGCCCCTAGGGACTAAGAAATCATCAACGAAATGCTGTCTCGGGTGACGCAAGGATTCGACAGCCCAAAGAGCCCCTAGGGACTCAGAAATCATCAATAGGGAAATCTTTGAAATCTCTGTGTCGCAAGGATTCAAGGATTCGAAACCGGCCCCTAGGGACTCGGAAATCACTACACGGCCCCTAGGGACTCAAGAAATCATCAACGAAATGCTTTGTCGGGTCGCAGGTTCGACGCCCAAAACGGCCCCTAGGGACTCGTAAACTAAGGACTAGAAATCATCAACGAAATCTTGTCTCGGGTGACGCAAAGATTACTTGCCCAAAAGCCCCTAGGGACTCGGAAATCATCAACCCATACAATCGAACTCAGTTCACAAAAGTGACTCTGACACAAACCAAAGGCCTAGGGACCTAGAAATCATCATTAAAAATCTTTCTCCTGGACATGAGGCATCTTAACCAATGCCATCACAAATTTTAACAAGGATTCGATAGCCCCAAAAAGGGACTCTAATCAAAATCATCATTGAAACATTGTCTCTAAGCATTGGATTAGATCCACACCCCTAGGGACTCGAAATCATCAACGAAATGCTCTCGGGTATCCAGCAAGATTCGGGCTGACCCCTAGGGACTCAGAATCACTACGAACCCCTAGGGAGAATCAAATCATAACAAATGGTCTCGGGTCGCTTCATGCATACAAACCTCGTTGGAAATCATCAAGTCGACGCATGGATTTGATATCCCACACAGCCCCTAGGGACTCAGGAATCATCAACGAAATGCTGTCTCGCGTGACGCAAGGATTCGACGGCCCAAACAGCCCCTAGGGACTCAGAAATCACTACACAGCCCCTAGGGACTCAGAAATCATCAACGAAATGCTGTCTCGGGTGACGCATGGATTCGACATCCCAAAGAGCCCCTAGGGACTCAGAAATCATCAACGAAATTTTGTCTCGGGTGACGCAAGGATTCGATAGCCAAAGAGCCCCTAGGGACTCGAAATCATCAAAAAATGTCTCGGGCGCAAATTCACCCAAAATGCCCCTAGGGACTCGAAATCACTACGAGCCCCTAGGGACTGAAATCATCAACGAAATCTTTGTCTCGGGTGACGCATGGATGATATCCCAACACGGCCCCTAGGGACTCGAAATCATCAACGAAATCTTTGTCTCGGGGATGCAAGGATTCGGCCCAAAGAGCCCCAGAAATAACGGCCTAGGGACTCAGAAATCATCAACGAAATGCTGTCTCGCGGTGACGCAAGGATTGGGATGCCAAAGCCCCTAGGGACTTCGAAATAATCACTCTTAGGGACTAAGAAATCATCAACGAAATCATTTGGCTAATCATTCAGATATCCCAGCCCCCTAGGGACTCGGAAATCATCAACAAAATCTTTCTGTGTGACGCATGGATTCGATATCCACGGCCCCTAGGGACTCAGAAATCATCAACGAAAATTTTGTCTCGGGTGACGCAAGGATTCGGATGCCACAAACAATCAGGGACTCGAAATCATCAACAAAATGCGTTCGACAATTTAATCATATCTAACAATAGGTAGGACTCAGGAAATCATCAACGAAATGCTGTCTCGGGTGACGCAAGGATTCGACATCAAACAGCCCTAGGGACTCAGAAATCATCAACGAAATGTTGTCTCTGGTGACGCATGGATTCGACTAGGCCCAGAGCCCCTAGGGACTCGGAAATCATCAACGAAATTTGAAAGCGGAAGGTTCATCACGAAATCTTGTCCCAAATGATGCCCTAGGGACTCGAAATCACTCCAAACGCCCCTAGGGACTCAGAAATCATCAACGAAATGCTTTCTCGGGTGACGCAAGGATTCGATAGCCCAAACAGCCCCTAGGGACTCGGAAATCATCATCAAACTAGGGAAATCAGTCTTTGTCTCGGTGACGCAAAGATCGGCCCAGCCAAAGGCCCCTAGGGACTAGAAATCATCACTACGGCCCCCTAGGGAACTAAATCATCAACGAAATTTGTCTCGGGTTGGGGATTGGTTCCCAGGGTCCTACCTGGCCTAGGGACTAAGAAATCATCAACGAAATTTTGTCTCGGGTGACGCAAGGATTCGAAAGCCCAAAGAGCCCCTAGGGACTCAGAAATCATCAACGAAATGCTTGTCTCGGGTGACGCAAGGATTCGAATGCCCAAACAGCCCCTAGGGACTCGAAAATCACTACTCTAGGGACTCAGAAATCATCAACAAAATTTGTCTCGGGTGAGACGCAAGGATTCATCACTGAAAAGCCCCTAGGGACTCAGAAATCATCAACGAAATGCTTGTCTCGCGTGACGCAAGGATTCGACAGCCCAAACAGCCCCTAGGGACTCAGAAATCACTACACAGCCCCTAGGGACTCAGAAATCATCAACGAAATGCTGTCTCGGGTGACGCAAGGATTCGACGGCCCAAACAGCCCCTAGGGACTCAGAAATCACACAGACCCTAGGGACTCAGAAATCATCAACGAAATGCTTGTCTCGCGTGACGCAAGGATTCGATGCCCAAACAGCCCCTAGGGACTCAGAAATCACTACACGGCCCCTAGGGACTCAGAAATCATCAACGAAATGCTTTCTCATGGTGCAAGGATTCGACGGCCCAAACAGCCCCTAGGGACTCGAAAATCAGCCCCTAGGGACTCAGAAATCATCAACGAAATGCTTTCTCGCGTGACGCAAGGATTCGACGGCCCAAACAGCCCTAGGGACTCAGAAATCACTACACAGCCCCTAGGGACTCAGAAATCATCAACGAAATGCTGTCTCGGGTGACGCAAGGATTCGACCCTAGGGACCGAAAAAGAGCCCCTAGGGACTCAGAAATCATCAACGAAATGCTTTGTCTCTGCGCGGATGGACGCAAGGATTCGATATCCCAAAGAGCCCCTAGGGACTCAGAAATCATCAACGAAATGCTGTCTCGCGTGACGCAAGGATTCGACGGCCCAAACAGCCCCTAGGGACTCAGAAATCATCACGAAACGGCCCTAGGGACTAGGAAATCATCAACGAAATGGGCTGACGAAATCATAGTGTAGGGACTCGAAATCATCAACGAAAAAACGGCCCCGCATGGATTCGAAATCACTACAGCCCCTAGGGACTCGAAAAATCATCAACGAAATGCTTGTCTCGGGTGACGCAAGGATTCGACGGCCCAAAACGGCCCCTAGGGACTCAGAAATCATCAACGAAATCTTCTCGGTGACGCAAATTCATCATCCCAAACAGCCCCTAGGGACTCGGAAATCATCAAGAAATGCTTGTCGGGTGACGCAAGGATTCGACAGCCTAAAAGCCCCTAGGGACTCAGAAATCATCAACGAAATGCTGTCTCGGGTGACGCAAGGATTCGACAGCCCAAACAGCCCTAGGGACTCGAAAAATCACTCAGGGACTCGAAATCATCAACGAAATGGTCTCGGGACGCAAGGATTTCGATCCAAAGAGCCCCTAGGGACTCAGAAATCACTACACAGCCCCTAGGGACTAAGAAATCATCAACAAAATGCTTTCTCGCGTGACGCAAGGATTCGACTGCCCAAACAGCCCCTAGGGACTCAGAAATCACTACACAGCCCCTAGGGACTCGAAATCATCAACGAAATCTTTGTCTCGGGTGACGCAAGGATTCGACGGCCCAAACAGCCCCTAGGGACTCACGAAATCACTACAACGGCCCCTAGGGACTCGAAATCATCAACGAAATCTTTGTCTCGGGTGACGCAAGGATTCGACCAAGCCCAACAGCCCCTAGGGACTCAAGAAATCATCAACGAAATGTTGTCTCGGGTGACGCAAGGATTCGACAGCCCAAAAGCCCCTAGGGACTCAGAAATCATCAACGAAATGCTGTCTCTAGCGTGAAATCTCAAGGATTCGTCTCGCCAAAAACGGCCCCTAGGGACTCGAAATCATACACGGCCCCTAGGGACTCAGAAATCATCAACGAAATGCTGTCTCGGGTGACGCAAGGATTCGATATCCCAAACAGCCCCTAGGGACGAAATCACTACACGGCCCTAGGGACTCGAGAAATCATCAACGAAATGCTTTGTCTCGGGTGCGCAAGGATTCGATGACCCCAAAGCCCCTAGGGACTCGAAATCACTACACGGCCCTAGGGACTCGAAATCATCAACGAAATGCTTGTCTCGGGTGACGCAAGGATTCGACGGCCCAAAAACCCCTAGGGACTCAGAAATCACTACACAGCCCCTAGGGACTCGAAATCATCAACGAAATGCTTGTCTCGGGTGACGCAAGGATTCGACAGCCCAAAAGCCCCAGGCCACTACAAACGGCCCCTAGGGACTCGAAATCATCAACGAAATGTCTGTCTCGGGTGACGCAAGGATTCGATCGGCCCAAAAAGGCCCCTAGGGACTCGAAAATCATCAACGAAATTTTGTCTCCGCATGGATTCGATATCACCAAAAGCCTAGGGACTAGAAATCATCAACGAAATGCTTGTCTCGGGTGACGCAAGGATTCGAGCCCAAAGCAGCCCCTAGGGACTCGGAAATCACTAACCCTAGGGACTCGAAATCATCAACGAAATGCTGTCTCGTGACTCAAGGATTCGATCTTTGTCTCGGGTGACGCCCTAGGGACTCGAAATCAGTACACGGCCCCTAGGGACTCAGAAATCATCAACGAAATGCTGTCTCGGGTGACGCAAGGATTCGACAGCCCAAAAAGCCCCTAGGGACTCAGAAATCATCAACGAAATGCTGTCTCGGGTGACGCAAGGAATTCGCCCAAACGGCCCCTAGGGACTCGAAATCATCACGGCCCTAGGGACTCGAGAAATCATCAACGAAACTTTGTCTCGTGTCTCATAAAGCAGCCTTAGGACTCGAAATCAACACAAAAGCCCCTAGGGACTCAGAAATCATCAACGAAATGCTGTCTCGCCTGACGCAAGGATTCGACAGCCTAAAAAGCCCCTAGGGACTCGAAATCATCAACGAAATGCTGTCTCGGTAGACGCAAGGATTCGACATCCCAAACAGGTCCTAGGGACTCAGAAATCATCATCGAAATGTGTGTCTCGGACTCAATGGATCGATATCCAACCCCTAGGGACTCGAAAACCCCTAGGGACTAAGAAATCATCAACGAAATGTTGTCTCGGGTGACGCATGGATTCGGATATCCCTGAAAGAGCCCCTAGGGACTCAGAAATCATCAACGAAATCCTGTCTCGCGTGACGCAAGGATTCGAGCGGCCCAAACGGCCCTAGGGACTCGAAATCACTACGGCCCTAGGGACTCCGAAATCATCAACGAAATGCTTGTCTCGGGGACGCAAGGATTCGATCCCCAAAGGTGGGCCCGAAATCATCAAGCCCCTAGGGACTCGGAAATCATCAACGAAATTGTCTCTAGGAATCGATTCTCGCCCAAAAGCCCTCAGGGACTCAGAAATCACTACACGGCCCCTAGGGACTAAGAAATCATCAACGAAATGCTTTGTCTCGTGTGAGGATTGGATTCGACACCCCAAAGAGCCCCTAGGGACTCAGAAATCATCAACGAAATGCTTTCTCGCGTGACGCAAGGATTCGACAGCCCAAACAGCCCCTAGGGACTCAGAAATCACTACACAGCCCCTAGGGACTCAGAAATCATCAACGAAATCTTTGTCTCGGGTGACGCAAGGATTCGATGCCCAAAACCCCTAGGGACTCGAAATCAGCCCCTAGGGACTCGAAATCATCAACGAAATGCTTGTCTCGGGTGACGCAAGGATTCGATATCCAAAAAGCCCCTAGGGACTCGAAATCATCAACGAAATCTTTGTCTCGGTGACGCGAAGGATTCAAGCCCAAACAGCCCCTAGGGACTCAGAAATCACTACACAGCCCTTAGGGACTCGAAATCATCAACGAAATGCTTTCTCGGGTGACGCAAGGATTCGATAGCCCAAAGAGCCCCTAGGGACTCAGAAATCATCAACGAAATGCTGTCTCGGGTGACGCATGGATTCGACAGCCCAAAGAGCCCCTAGGGACTCAGAAATCATCAACGAAATCTTTGTCTCGGTGACGCAAGGATTCAGCCCAAACGGCCCCTAGGGACTCGAAATCTCACTGACCCAAACACTAGGGACTCGAAATCATCAACGAAATGTTTTCTAGGTGACGCAAGGATTCGTAACCAAAGAGCCCCTAGGGACTCAGAAATCATCAACGAAATCTTTGTCTCGGTGACGCTTCCCCTAGGGACTTTGAAATCATAAACGGCCCCTAGGGACTCGAAATCATCAACGAAATGCTGTCTCGGGTGACCAAGGATCTACGCCCACGTAGGGACTCGAAATCATCAATACATTGTGAGGGACTCGAAATCATCAACGAAATGTTGTCCTAGGTGACGCAAGGATTCGACATCCCAAAATAGCCCTTAGGGACTGAGAAATCATCAACAAAATGCTGTCTCGGGTGACGCAAGGATTCGACATCCCAAAACATAGGGACTATAAATCATCAACGAAATTTGGGACTCGGATTCGCATATCCCAAAAGCCCTAGGGACTCGAAATCATCAACGAAATGTTGTCTCGGTGAACATGGATTCGATAGCCCAAAGCCCCTAGGGACTCAAAAATCACTACACAGCCCTAGGGACTTAGAAATCATCAACGAAATGTTGTCTCGTGTGCAAGGATTCGACGGCCCAGATTCCCTAGGGCTCGAAATCAGAGCCCCCTAGGGACTCGAAATCATCAACGAAATGCTGTCTCGGGTGACGCAAGGATTCGACAGCCCAAACAGCCCCTAGGGACTCAGAAATCACTACACAGCCCCTAGGGACTCTGAAATCATCAACGAAATGCTTGTCTCGGGTGATGGATTCGATGGATTCCACAAAGGGCTCGAAATCACTAGGGACTCGGAAATCATCAACGAAATTTGTCTCGGGTGACGCAAGGATTCGACAGCCCAAACGGCCCTAGGGACTCGAAATCATCAACGAAATGCTGTCTCGTGGATCGAAATCATCAACGAAATCTTTGTCTAGGGACTCGAAATCATCATCGGCCCAACGAGCCCTAGGGACTCAGAAATCATCAACGAAAGGCTGTCTCGGGAGACGCAAGGATTCGAAATCGGCCCAAGGGACTCGAAATCATCAACGAAATCTTTGTCTCGGGTGACGCATGGAATCGACTCAAAGAGCCCCTAGGGACTCGAAATCATCAACGAAATGCTTTGTCTCGCGTGACGCAAGGATTCGACGGCCCAAACGGCCCCTAGGGACTCAGAAATCACTACACGGCCCTAGGGACTTAGAAATCACCAACAAAATGTTTGTCTCGCGTGACGCAAGGATTCGACGGCCCAAACAGGCCCTAGGGACTCGAAATCATCAACGGCCTAGGGCTCGATCACGAAATGTGTCTCGGGTGACGGCCCTAGGGACTCGAAATCATCAACGAAATGCTGTCGATAGGATTCGAGAAATCAAACAACCCCTAGGGACTCGGAAATCACTACACAGCCCCTAGGGACTCAGAAATCACCAACAAAATTTGTCTCGCGTGACGCAAGGATTCGACGGCCCAAACAACCCCTAGGGACTCAGAAATCACTACACAGCCCCTAGGGACTCGAAATCATCAACGAAATTTTGTCTCGGGTGACGCAAGGATTCGACGGCCCAAAACGGCCCCTAGGGACTCGAAATCAACAAACGGCCCCTAGGGACTCGGAAATCATCAACGAAATCTTTGTCTCGGGTGACGCAAGGATTCGATACGCCCAAAGATAGGGACTCGAAATCATCAACGAAATCTTGTCTCCGTAGGGACTCAAGGAATCACCCCACATGAGCCCCTAGGGACTCAGAAATCATCAACGAAATGCTTGTCTCGGGTGACGCAAGGATTCGACTGCCCAAACGAGCCCCTAGGGACTCGAAATCATCAACGAAATGCTTGTCTCGGGTGACGCAAGGATTCGAAATGGCCCATCAACGAAATCACTAACGGCCCTAGGGACTAAGAAATCATCAACGAAATCTTTGTCTCGGGTGACGCGAGAATCCCAAAGAGCCCCTAGGGACTCGGAAATCATCAACGAAATGCTTTGTCTCGCGTGACGCAAAGGTTCGACGAGGCCCAAAGAGCCCCTAGGGACTCGAAATCACTACACGGCCCTAGGGACTCGGAAATCATCAACGAAATGCTTTGTCTCGGGTGACGCAAGGATTTATCGGCCAAAACGGCCCCTAGGGACTCAGAAATCACTACACAGCCCCTAGGGACTAAGAAATCATCAACGAAATGCTTGTCTCGGGTGACGCAAGGATTCGATAGCCCAAACAGCCCCTAGGGACTCAGAAATCATCAACGGCCCTTCTAGGGACTCAAGAAATCATCAACGAAATGCTTGTCTCGGGTGACGCAAGGATTCGATCGGCCCAAAGAGCCCCCTAGGGACTCGGAAATCACTACACGGCCCCTAGGGACTCGAAATCATCAACGATGGGTCTCGCATGAAATCATCAAGGAATCTTTGTCCCAAACGGCCCCTAGGGACTCGGAAATCACTAAACGGCCCCTAGGGACTCGAAATCATCAACGAAATGCTTGTCTCGGGTGACGCAAGGATTCGACGGCCCAAACGAGCCCCTAGGGACTCGAAATCATCAACGAAATGTCTCTAGGGACCAAGGATTACACTACACAAGCCCCTAGGGACTAGAAATCATCAACGAAATCTTTGTCTCGGGTCGGACGACAAGGATTCCTAGGGACTCAGAAATCACTACACAGCCCCTAGGGACTAAGAAATCATCAACGAAATGCTGTCTCGGGTGACGCAAGGATTCGATAGCCCAAAGAGCCCCTAGGGACTCAGAAATCATCAACGAAATGCTTTGTAGCTTGACGCAAGGATTCGACAGCCCAAACAGCCCCTAGGGACTCAGAAATCACTACACAGGCCCTAGGGACTCAGAAATCATCAACGAAATGCTTTCTAGCTTGACGCAAGGATTCGACAGCCCAAAGGAGCCCCTAGGGACTAAGAAATCATCAACGAAATGCTGTCTCGGGTGACGCATGGATCCAGACCCAAACAGCCCCTAGGGACTCGGAAATCATCAACGAAATGTTTGTCTCGAAGGATTTGAAATTCACCAAAAAGCCCCTAGGGACTCGGAAATCACTGCACTAGGGACTCATCACTAACAAAATCTAGGGTCTGTGACGCATGGATTCGATTGCCCCAAACGGCCCCTAGGGACTCGAAATCATCAACGAAATGTGAGGTAGATGCATGGATTGGATTCCCAAAAGCCCTAGGGACTTCGAAATCACTACACGGCCCCTAGGGACTCGAAATCATCAACGAAATCTCTGTCTCGCGTGACGCAAGGATTCGGCATGACGCCAAACAGCCCCTAGGGACTCAGAAATCACTACACAGCCCCTAGGGACTCAGAAATCATCAACGAAATGCTTTCTAGCGTGACGCAAGGATTCGATAGCCCAAACAGCCCTAGGGACTCAGAAATCACTACACAGCCCCTAGGGACTCAGAAATCATCAACGAAATGTTGTCTCGGGTGACGCAAGGATTCGACGGCCCAAACAGCCCCTAGGGACTCAGAAATCACTACACAGCCCCTAGGGACTCAGAAATCATCAACGAAATGCTGTCTCGGGTGACGCAAGGATTCGGCGACGGCCCAAACAGCCCTAGGGGACTCCGAAATCACTGACAACGGCCCCTAGGGGACTAGAAATCATCAACGAAATGCTTTGTCTAGCGTGACGCAAGGATTCGACTGCCCAAACAGCCCCTAGGGACTGGAAATCACTACACAGCCCCTAGGGACTAAGAAATCATCAACGAAATCTTTGTGTCGCGTGACGTAGGGATTCGACGGCCCAAAAAGCCCCTAGGGACTCAGAAATCATCAACGAAATTGTCTCGGGTGACGCATGGATTCGGACCCCAGCCCCTAGGGACTCGAAATCATCAACGAAATCTTTGTCTCGCGTGACGCAAGGATTCTCGGTCATCAACAGCCCTAGGGAAGGATTCCCCTAGGGACTCGAAATCAAACCTAGGTCTCTCGAAATCATTCGATGCCACGGCCCCTAGGGACTCGGAAATCATCAACGAAATGCTTGTCTACGGATGACGCGGATTGGATTCGACGGCCCAAACAGCCCCTAGGGACTCGAGAAATCACTACACGGCCCTAGGGACTCGGGAAATCATCAACGAAATGCTTTCTCTCGGGTGACGCAAGGATTCGACGGCCCAAACAAAGCCCCTAGGGACTCAGAAATCACTACACAGCCCCTAGGGACTCAGAAATCATCAACGAAATGCTGTCTCGGGTGACGGAAGGATTCGACGGCCCAAACAGCCCTAGGGACTCGAAATCACTACACAGCCCCTAGGGACTCAGAAATCATCAACGAAATCTTTGTCTCGGGTGACGCAAGGATTCGAAAGCCCAAAGAGCCCCTAGGGACTCAGAAATCATCAACGAAATGCTTTCTCGCGTGACGCAAGGATTTGGCCCCTAGGGACTCAGAAATCACTACACAGCCCCTAGGGACTCAGAAATCACCAACGAAATGTTGTCTCGCGTGACGCAAGGATTCGACGGCCCAAACAACCCCTAGGGACTCCCCTAGGGACTCAGAAATCATCAACGAAATTCTGTCTCGGGTGATGGATGGATTCGAACAAGACCCCTAGGGACTCGAAATCATCAACGAAATCTTTGTCTCGGGAGGATTCGAAATCACTAGGGACTCGAAATCACTACACAGCCCCTAGGGACTCAGAAATCATCAACGAAATGCTTGTCTCGGGTGACGCAAGGATTCAACACCCAAAGAGCCCCTAGGGACTCGAAATCATCAACGAAATGCTTGTCTCGCGTGACGCAAGGATTCGACGGCCCAAAGCCCCTAGGGACTCGGAAATCACCACAAAGCCCCTAGGGACTCGAGAAATCATCAAGAAAATCTTGTCTCAAACGTGCCCTAGGGACTCGAAATCACACGGCCCTAGGGACTCGAAATCATCAACGAAATCTTTGTCTCGGGTGACGCAAGGATTCGATAGCCCAAAAGCCCCTAGGGACTCGAAATCATCAACGAAATCTTTGTCTCGGGTGACGCAAGGATTCGATATCCCAGCCCCTAGGGACTCGAAATCATCAACGAAATCTTTGTCTCGCGTGACGCAAGGATTCGGCCCAAGCCCCCTAGGGACTCGAAATCATACACGGCCCTAGGGACTCGAAATCATCAACGAAATCTTTGTCTCGGGTGACGCAAGGATTCGACAGCCCAAAAGCCCCTAGGGACTAGGGACTCGAAATCATCAACGAAATGCTTTGTCTCGGGTGACGCAAGGATTCGACGGCCCAAACAGCCCCTAGGGACTCGAAATCACTACACAGCCCCTAGGGACTCAGAAATCATCAACGAAATGTTGTCTCGGGTGACGCAAGGATTCGACGGCCCAAAGAGCCCCTAGGGACTCAGAAATCACTAGTCCCTAGGGACTCAGAAATCATCAACGAAATGCTGTCTCGGGTGACGCAAGGATTCGACGGCCCAAACAGCCCCTAGGGACTCAGAAATCACTACACAGCCCCTAGGGACTCAGAAATCATCAACGAAATGCTGTCTCGGGTGACGCAAGGATTCGACAGCCCAAACAGAGCCCCTAGGGACTCGGAAATCATCAACGAAATGCTTTCTAGGGACTCAGAATCAACGAAAAATTGTCTTGTGTGACACCATGGATTAGATATCCAACACAGCCCCCCTAGGACTAAGAAATCATC